>OY757251.1:13910868-14120924 GCA_963584085.1 Pyrausta aurata | reverse complement strand
GACATTGTGAAAAGATTTCTATAATGTAAAACATATTTTTTCTTATGAAGCAAGTTTCATTTCATCAGTTAATAAAGTGAATCTTTATCACGGAAAACGAATTTTTGACATTGTGAAAAGATTTCTATAATGTATAACATATTTTTTCTTATGACGCAAGTTTCATTTTATCAGTTAATAAAATGAATCTTTATCACGGAAAACGTATTTTTGACATTGTGAAAAGATTTCTATAATGTAAAACATATTTTTCTTATGACACAAGTTTCATTTCATCAGTTAATAAAGATTCATTGCACATCAATTGGATTTTTTTCTTCAAAATAAAATTTGCTAAAGGTCGTTATTCCGTATTTAATTCAATATTTTTTAACCATGGGCTTTGTTTTTATTTCAATTCTCTATGAACTTATTGAACATGAAAACTGAATTTTTGGCATTGTGAAAAGTTTCTATAATGTATAACATATTTTTTCTTATGACACAAGTTTGTAACTAGCTTTGGTTCCTTAGAATTGCAAACACAAATATTTTGTGGACATAATGAAAAAGTCTGAATGATCATGGTGTAAACTATTGGGGTATTTTACTTTTAAGATATAACCAACGTGTGAATTGTTTGGTCATTATAATTTACGACTAAGATCTTTCCATTCAAAATTCAACGAAGGTAAATGTTGAGACATAGAGCCCACCCATATAATTGTTGGCATCAAGATAAATAAAATACGATACAGAATCGTTTTTGTCAAAGGTATTCATTATTATTATTGATTATTTGCTTTTGCATAACAACGGCTGCACTGTGATATTCCTGCTCTGATACTCGGGTAATTATCAAGGCAGTTTGATGAAAGCAATTTTATCAAAATCTGTTAATAATTCTAATTCTATAAAGTGTTTTTTAACAAAGCATCCCAACTTAACCCTCGAGCAGGATCTATATTATAGGTTTTTTTAATGCTAACATTATAAAATAGTTTAAAAATGTAACATAGAACAAGAACATCCGTTTATTAGAATAGTCAGCCATTGTGCGACAGTGAAATATCAGTTTCAGAAATACCATGCCCAATTAACATACTGGTGAAACATTCAATCGATGGTCAATCTATTGTGTTCATATAGATACCCCTTTCGCTTTAAAAGTTTAAAGTCAGTATGGTCGGGGTAATCTTTTTCATTTTTCGGAATTGATCTTTATTAAGTTTGTTATCTAATGATTCTAAACTAGAGGATATTTTTTTAAAGATAGACTTTTTAAACCTTAAATTCACTTGATTACTATTGACATTCAAAACTTTTGAAAAAAAAAATGTATTATTACACCATTTGCAAAGTTTAAGGCATGCACAATAAAATATGCATCATAATTACTGAGATTGTGCAAAATGTAAAATAAAAGTATGAATCGCGGTACTACCCACTTTACTACACACCTCATGACATTAACCTCTGAAAAACACCTTTGTGCTAATCATGGTCAATATATTGTTCGATGCTTAGTTTTTTGTCCACTTATCTAAGTAACTTAATAATATTTATGGAGGATTCTTTTATTTTGTTTTTGTCTACCTAAGAAGAGTATGTTTTGGGAAATGGCGATACTTTGAATGTCTTCATGTAATTTTGTAAAAAAAAGCATGAGCACAATTTGAACCGGTGTATATTTTAAGAGTTTATCATCGTTAGAACATTTAACATAATTGCCGAAACTGTAGCCATCATGTCTAAGGAAGGACATTAATAGTGAACGATTTGAATAGATCATTTGTACATGAATCAATTGTATTGAGAAAAGACAATTTTTTCCTACTCACACTTAGAAAGATCAGTTCTGTTTTGAGCACAGTTCCTATTTTTGTGTTTATTAAGTGCATCCTGATTGTTAAAATAAATAGGACAACCATCACAAAATATAAATATCACTATGAGATGTAATCTGACTACTAACTAAGCGAGATAAGTTTTTTTTTATGTAGAAATAATGTCCGTTACTTCCGACCCTTATGTACAGCATATTAATATAAGTGCGTTTTAGCGACTTAGTAAAAATATAATGGACAAATCACCGAATTGTTCTTACTCACGGCATTGTATTCCAAACAATTTATTTATTTATTTAGGTACATCAACAGCACAAAGTACACAGCACTTACTTGGATAAAGACACAGTTTAGTTAACCATATACGTTTATACTTATATTATTTAACTTTTCGATATTATTTATAAGATCAGTTATCTGGGAAAATCAACACCTGTGAAATTTAATTTCTGTTTATATTTAGAATATGGAGTGACACGATTTGAATTTTCAGTAGCTGGATACAATGCTGGGAGTAAGATTCACTTTAAACATTGTACCTACGCATTTTTAACACTTATTACTGCCTTTTTATTTCTTATAATTATCATGAGGTAAATCAATTTAAGAAGAACCACGAAGTGGGTTAAATTCATGACACATTATGTCAACGCTAAGTAAATTTCAAAAAACACCAACCGCTGTCAATTTTTTCCAATTCGCTTATTTTGTTTGAAATTGTTTCATGTAGAGCGTCGAGAAATGTCGTTAATTTTTCTAATGTTTATTCTATAGTTCGGAGTTAGAAAGAAAAATGAACTTATAATTTCTTTATTGTTCGTTTTGCATTATAAAAAAAAACTTTAAATGTTTTTACGTCTAAGATACATTCATTCAACAAAGTCTGAAGAGTATTATTAATAGAAGAAAAAAATAAGTTGAATTCTAATATCTTATCATTATTCGAGATTGGTACAATTCTATACGTATGCACACGTTTTCCAAATGCAATAGATGAATATGAAAATAATTATTCTTATGGATATTACTCCGATAGACCTCACACTCCACGATGTTGTATTTGCAATCATTTTCGCTCAAAAAACTAAATCCTTAAATGTTTGCTGCTCGAACGTCTTCTTTTTTTAAGAAAGAAAGAAAATACTTTTATTCGACCGAACCAAAAAAAAAATATGCAAAAACTAGACTACTTGATTAGAAGAGGTTTTATTATCATCATCCAGACGTTTTAAGCCAGTTCCAACTTGCAAGCTGAAGAATAACAATAACTATAAGAGTTTTTCATAATTTTCATAAGAAATATTAAATTTAAAAAAATAACTATTACTTACTTACTTTGTATCTAGTTCTATTGGAGTCTTGTTTGACTTATACTCAGAACAAACTAATTAAAATGAGTAAACGCACTCTGCACTTTCGCAGATTTCGTATCTTTCTAACTTCAAGTACAATAGTATCAGTTTGAGTTTAGACATGATTAACAACTTCAATATAACCAATATAACAAAAGTAGTGATTTGTAATGTTTCTCCAATAAATACTTTTTCTTTCCTCTTTTCTTTATTATTTTAAAGGTAAATTATTTTAATGTTTATACTTTTAAAAATAATCTGCAACACCACAATCCGAACATAAACCGGCATCATCGACGTTGGTGTACAATCGTATACCCAAGCGTATTAATAAAAGAATCTGTCCCACACAACATCACAACACAGCCTTTGCGGTATGTCAGTACTATGTATGCAGTTGCCGTTTATATAATGTTGCAAATAGAGCGAATAACATTGTCTCACTAACTCATTATCAATGCAAACAAAAAGTATCATCATGGTTAAAAAGTCTTAATTATAAAGAAACTGAAGAAATTCTTAACATTCTCACCTAATTAGTGTGCATATATACCTATAGATAGATGTTCTCTCTCAACACATACACACTCACACACACACACACACACACACACACACACACACAAACACACACATACACACACACACACACACACACACACACACCCGTCACAATGTTTTCTCTTTAATTATTCGTAACCTATTCATTTTCATGTAACTCTCTATTTAATTATAAATAAGTCTCCATTTACTTTTTATAATATACAGGGTGGAGAGCGCTGGCAGCTGTGTCACAGTTTATACTAGTACGGCTGCCAACGTTTATACCTCTTAGTATGTACCTTTTTGCTATCTGTAATTTTAGTATTAAGAGGCATAATTTGTACCTTTGAAAGTGAAATAAAGTTATTATTATTTATTTATTTATTTATTTGTTAAAACCGCTAAACTTAAGTGGGACTGGGTGGACCACGTCCTCAGCAACCGATGAACGCCGTCCGAAAATCAGACCTTGAAAGCGGTGGCGCGACGATCTAGACAAATATCACGAGGACTGGCAAACCCTTACCAAGAACAAGGACGCATGGAGTAGTTTGGGGAAGGCCTTTGCCCAGCAATGGGACAGCAACGGCTAGCAAAAAAAAAACTCTTAACAACAAACTTGAATCTTTTAATGAACAAACTATCATTGATTGCCACAAAGTAAATTGGGTAACGAATTAAAATGCAAATCAACCTTAGCCGAGTAGATATTTCGGAATTGTTGAGGTTTATTCGTCGTCTGTTTGGTATTAGTGCTTAAATGTATTTTCTTCATAATCAATGGCGCCAGTACCATGTGGTCGTAAGCTATAACAATTTAACAATTAATACTAAGATAAGGTATTACACAAAGAAAATTATAGAATGAAAATAAATATTTAAAATTAATACGGATTCCATGGGAAGGTAAAGAAAGACTATATACCTTGGAGCTCCTACTAAAAAAATCTACTCATTTTGGAAATATTTGTCAAACAAACCGCAACCCGTTTAAATTCTAGATGGTGCTGCTGTGTTGCTGTGTTCACGTATTACGGTAGTGCATCTGTTCCACCTGTTATACAAAAAGCGATATCTACCGAATGCCAAAGTTTTATTTCGAAATACTGCTTCTTTTGTTGACAACCTGACAAAGGAATGTTATCTACAATACATTAGTGGTCTTCGACTATGAGAACAATGGTGTAAAAGGCCAATGGGACGTCGAGGAGGATTAGCCTTATCTTAATGAGGGGTATTGGAGCTTATCTGACGCAAAAGCTAAAACGCGAAGGAGTGCAGCTACGCAAAAATGGACCGCATAGATCGATCGGGCATGGCCGAAAATCCCCATTTTGACACCAAACTTTTTTTTTTTTTTTTTTAGCCGACGATCCCGCTCAGACCGCCGACGATGAGCAAGGCAAGGGGAAGGGGGGACCGGAAATAGTGAGCCAGAACGCACGAATCCCTACTACTGTTGCTAAAACTCACTGCTCGACATTTCGTCGGTATTGCAACTGTCAACTGGTGGATTGCGACGTCGCCTGCGCGAGCGGCCCGAAGTTTCTTCTGCCACCCTCACAATATGTAGATAAAATGTCAGTATTGCGGCTTGAAGATTCTTCCGCCACCCTCACTACGCTCCATAAATTATTGTCATAATTGATTGTATAAGTTATTGTATTGACTATAATAAGGTTAAGTCACAGATAGTCTGTAGTTACTCGTATTTTATTTTAATGAATCTAATCAAGATTCAGTGAACCACTTCCTTTAAGTATCATAAGCATGGCGTGTAGTGTGACATGTTGAGGTCATTAAGTACTTAAGATTATATACTGACCCTGGAATCATGAAATCATTCGTACCCACGCTTAACTTAAAAAGAGATATTTCTTGTTATTTCCCAAAAACTTGAAAGTGGCCAAAGGCGATCTCGGCGTCGGCGCACGAGTGAATCTGCCTGTGGCCAAAGGTCGTTCGCTTGAGAACAAAAATATTTTGCCACGTTACTCGGACTGCCACAGGCGGAACTGAGGCGAGTACTTGCATAAAGTGCTCTTTTAACATCCAATATTGTCCACGAAAATGACCTGATAATAAAAATATATTTTTGAAGGATAGCCGCGTTACCTATCAACAACAAGTAGGTACCCCTCATAACGTCATAACTCATTATGAATTATTAATTCGAAAGGCACTGTCTACCTGTCTACTGACTTACTACTACTACTTAATTACTTACTCCTTGTAAATGTCGATAAGTTTTAGCAGCATGTTTTTTTTATTTGATTACTAATTTGGGTTTGCTCTGGGCTCCGAACCAAGCCAAGTACAACTACGACGGAGTCGAAATATGTTAGTAACTGTAAACTTTGCATAGATTGCACAGATACTTAAGTTTTGAATCGTCTACAAATGAATGACATGATAAGTTCATGCAACAGGTATAGAGCGATGTGACCGCCTATCAAGACTTTTATGATGCCACTTTCCGTCGCCTTTATTTTCTTTCCTTTCCAATTAATGTACTCCATATTGTTCTTATAAATTAAACTACGATAAAGAAAGAAAGAAAGAAAGAAAAAAACGTTTATTCAGCACCAAAATATTTTTACAAAATTAAAAAAAAAAACTTTTATTCTTGCTATAAAGGAGACCGTTAAATTAATAATAATTATTTTATGAACATAAATTGGAAGGAGTAGAGGACAAAAGTAGCGTCAGAAAAGTCTCAGTTTTGCGGTTTAAGTATAAATTCAGCTAACATATTCGATCTATTTTATTTTGAAAATCTAAAGCCATGTCGTTGTGCGCTACTAAGCTTTAGAATACATAGCCATTATGTACATGTAGAATACATATGGTATGTTATGTATGAAGGGAAGGAACGAGGGTCGGCAGCCGCAGGCGCCGCTTCATATCTCCATCAGACCCTTCGGCACTGCGCCGGTACCAGGCCAGAATTAAGGAAACGACTCCAAGAAATTCGCTGAGCAATCAACCGCAACCTCCTACTAGGGTAACCTATTTTAAAAAAAAAACGTTAAACAATATTGTACATTTTAATTTGACTGCAATCCAGAAAAAAAGTAACAAAATAATAAGTTTAGGAATTAGCTAGAAACGATTTCTAAAGCGAATTATGCTGATCTACATACATATGTGTTAAAATTTAATGGGACAAATAGTGAACCCTACTCATACTTATTTTAAATAATCCTCACAAACTCTTTGAGGATCTTCTTTTTAATTCATGTTTGTTACTCTTTTACGCAAATACTACTGAATGGATTTAATGCAACTTTACAATAATAGAGATATACATCGGGATAGGACGTTATATTAGTTATATTTTTTGGGATCCGAAATTTACACAGGTGAAGCTGCGGGAACGCTTGTATTAAATGAAGAACCCCATTTTAATATTTATTAAATTTGGAATGATTTGGGGTTCCTCATTAATTTTAATAGCAGCACAAATAAGCGCTGAATAGAAATGCGATATCGCATCATTAAAGAGCCAGATGAATGGAGATCATAACCAGATGGACGGGACGTTGTGACTGGTATCGTGTTACATAGGAGCTGGATACATTGTTCTCAGTTTCCATGAAAATATACATTATTCAGTACTCTGCATTATTTTCCGCCCGCGACTTCGTTCGCGTGGACTTCAGGTTCGTCCCGTCTAGTAGCGCAAAAAATGTGTTTTTTTACGACCTCACATTAGAAACCTCAAAAATTGTAGCCTATATGTTATTCTGATGTATAAGCTATATTGTGGTAAAGTTTCATTCAAATCCATTCAGTAGTTTTTACGTGAAAGAGTAACAAACATCCATACATCCATACAAACTTTCGCCTTTATAATAGTAGTAGGATTACATTTTTTCTACTTTTAATTTACATTTTTTTTTCCAATATGTGTTTAGATAACGGGGTTTTCAACAAAATTAGGTACGTAGGAGTCGTCGGAGCTCGGGGGGGCGTATTGCGATAATTCTTTGACAGTTTAGCAGTACAGGGTTCCTTTTTTTTAATTACTCGCGTCAAAATGGCGTGTGCTATTCATTGATGTCCGTTTTTCGAATGAAAAACAGATTAATTCCACACAGAAGTGATTTAAAAAAAATATTCAATTTTGTGAGTATTCACATATATATTTTGCTCGGTTTTAATTTATGGTTTGTATTCGAACGAAAATCACACGCCATATCCAAGCGAGTGATTCAAAAATAGAGCTCCTGCTTTGGAACGGATAAGCAAATTCATATTGCGATTTCGTGTAATCCACTCGGCACATTAGCGTGGGCTAGTAGCTATACGAGTGAATAAAATAGAATTACAATAATACGCAGCCACTTGCTAGGACTAGTTTCTGAACTTTCATACTGGACTCACTACGAATGATTGATCAGTTTAGATCTTTACTGCAAATCATACACATTTAATTTGGCATGAAGTCTAGCATTAAACTTCATAGACGGTGATTCTTTCAATGCCCGTGCATTTGTGAAAAGACTGCGCAGACTTGAAAAGGAAATGATTCTACTGCAACTGGTTCAAATCAGTTCCAAAAGCGTCATAATATAATTTATTAGGTTCCTACTGTACAAGGTTTGTGTTCAAATGATCAAAACTTCTTTTGTTAATTTTGTTTAACACTGGAGTCTCAATCGAACGAGTGCAAATACCTACACTTATCTATCAATCTAGCAAGAGCAACGCATCGGATATTGTGGCATCGGTATCTAGGCGCGTCAAATGCGTCAAAACCAGACAATCGCAAACTACATTTTAAACAATCATTTCAATGAAAGTTTCGCCTAGATAGGTAGAGTGTAGCCTGTAATAGGAGCAAAAATTTAATAATACAGGCCCTTTAAGTAATCAGTAATCCATTCTAAATGGTTTTGATTTATTATAATGAATAATACATTTATTGTTATTTTGTAACAAAATAAATCGAACCAGCAATGTATCGCAAACAAATGTGTCCAGTGACCAGTCATAGAACTTGACATTGTCATTTACTACAACTAGTTAGCCATTTCGATATACATTGATTAGGGATTATAGCTATGGATTACTATATCTCTGGCTTAAAGCATTTTGAAAGAAAGAAAGAAAAAACGTTTATTCAGCACCAAAATATTTTTACAATAAAAATTAAATTAAATATAATAATTAAATTTTAGAGCACTATGATCAGGTCAAGGTAGCTACGTATGCTCTGATGAATCGTTGATTAAAATTTTGCTCCTATTACAGTCCACACGCTGTATAGAGTCGGTTTCTAGCCGCACCGTCAGCCCCGCCGCTGCCTGGGGCGACGACGCCAGCGGCGTTCATCTACGCTCGCTACAGAACGCTCGGAACAATCATTTTGGAAATTATCCCGCCGCCCCTAGAGTCGCCCGGGGCAGCCCGGGGCGTCGAGGCACCGCCGCGGGCGCTGCGCCCCACCAGCCAGCTATAATAAGGACGCCTTCGCTTTGGCCTTAGGCACTCCTATTTAAACTCAACTGGGTGGATAACCGTTTAATGTTCCTTTAAATTAACGACGAATGCCGCAATGGTTAGAGATAGGTTAAAGAAATGTTAGGTGTTCAAGAAAACAATAACAAAGTCCTGAGAAATAACACTGCACAACACTCACTACATCTGCTACAAATAAACAACATGGTAATTAATTACGTTTTATGTAAATCTTAGACAAAACAAATTAGCTCATGTGCGTGTACGTGTTCATAAAAAACCGGCCAAGTGCGAGTCGGACTCGCGCACTGAGGGTTCCGTGCCAACTTTAACTGAATTAGGGATTCTTACTTCCACTTAGCCAAAATACCACAATATTTTGTTGACCGCAAATATAACTTTGTTTTTCATAGTGTTTGTATGAAAGACAAAGTTATATTTGCGGTTGATAAAAATGTGCTATATCTCAAAAACTGCTAGTTTGATTTCGCTCAAACCAATTTTCGTTGAAAGTTTATGTTAAGGTCTACATTACATATTTTTTTCAACATTTTCACTTCCTTAGTTCAAAAGTTAGATGGGGGGGACGCCCATTTTACCACTTTGGAAGCGTCTATATCTCAAACGTTAGACTTTTAGAAAAAATGGTTTTAGGAACCTCAATGTCATTTTGAAAGACCTATCCATAGACACACCACACGTATAGGTTTGAGTAAAAAAAAATTTTTTGGTTTTAGTTTCATGTATGGGAGCCCCCCTATAATATCATTTTTTAATTTTTTTGTACCTGAATCGGAAAGCGGTAAAGAAGATACACCTACCTACCAAGTTTTAGCGGTGTGATGCTAATAGTTTCAGAATAAAGTGGCTGTGACATACGGACGGACAGACAGACAGACAGACAGACAGACAGACAGACAGACTTGACGAAACTATAAGGGTTCCGTTTTTTGCCATTCGGCTACGGAACCCTAAAAAGTAACATGCTTCAAGATTAGCAGAAACTAATCGAACTCCCTTTGATTCGCGCACTGAGGGTTCCGAGCCAACTTTAAAATAAAAAATATATTTTGCTAACAGGCGAACTCGATCTCGTTCAAACAATTTTTTCAAAAATATTTTCAAATATCGACTTTCTTAGTTTACAAGTTAGAGACGCCCATTTCACCACTTTGGAAGCGTCTATCCTTAGACTTATAAAAATATTTTTGAAACCTTCATGTCATTTCAAAAGACCAATTCAAAGATACTCCACACGCATAGGTAAGAGTGTTTCTTATTTGTTGGTTTGTTTTTATGTGAGAATCGTAAAACGGTTAACCTGAAACTTGGCAGGTAAGGGGTATCCTAATACCCCTCTCTCTCTCTAACTGCCTCGGTGGCGCAGCGGTTAGAGGGTCGCATTTTAAAGCGACGGCTGCGCCAGAGGTCCCGGGTTCGATTCCCGGGTCAGGCCAAAAATATGTAACTGAGTTTTTTGGTTCAGAAATTATCAGAGAAGCCCGGAGTTTGGAAGTTGGCGGTGTTTCACCCCCGTGCCTCGGAAAGCACGTAAAGCCGTTGGTCCTGCGCCTGATCTCTCTCCGGTCGTGTCAGATTGCTGTCCCATCGGGCTATGAGAGTTAAAGGAATAGAGAGTGCACCTGTGTTTGCGCACATACTTGTGCACTATAATATGTCCCGCGCAGTCGGTCAGTCGGTTGTAACTGGCCACCGTAGTCGAAATCGGCTAGGGGGACTATTATTAATACCCCTCTCTAAGTACCTGCCAAGTTTCAACTGTGTAATGCTAATAGTTACAGAATAAGTGTCTGCTACATACGGACGGACAGGCAGAGAGACTTGATGAAATTAAATGGGTTCCTTTTTTGCCATTCGGCTGCGTAGCCCTATAAAGATTCTGCTTAAACTTAATCAGTTTTCCTAAACTTCCTGATTGTGTAATTCATCGCGACTTTACGGTATAAATCCTGCACGGACATAGAAAAAGAGTAGCTGTTACCAGCCCTGTCTCCCAGCCGCAATGAAAAGACCTCGATATTATTAACAACGACATCCCGAACAAAAGGCACCCAACATCGCACTGGCTCAGGGCTCAAAGCCTTTTTAAATACGTTTGCCGGCGGCGTCGCCCGCGGCCCGCACTCAAAACTTTAGATTGCGAGCCCGATGATTGCCGCATTGCCAGTGAATAATGCGCTCGATACTGCGAGCAAACCTTATCAAATATTACAGGCTGCGGTTACTCTGTCTACGCGTATGAGTAACAGTGAAGTTCATTTGGAATTTGCGCCTACTTCGCCTAGTCCTAACGCATTCGTACGTATACGCCTTTACCTACCGTATGTATACGACAATATAGAGGCTGTGTAATTTCAATATAAATGGAGAATGATCTTTCAAAAGTTTTACCTTATAATTACTTTTTAGTTATGAACGTAATATCTTAACATTTATCATTCAATACGTAGTGTAAAGGCAGACACAATCAAGTTTAAAACAAACAAAACAACCAGCAAGAGATCTATAAATCTCCGATCGATTAATAGAAAATAGAGCGCATATCAAACTCAAATATATAGATACACTGAAACTTTAGCAAAAAACAAAAATAATTTAAAAAGAAATTAACTGCACGACTACCACAACTTTATTTGAGTCGCAGGAAATCGCCGACCATAATTTGCTTTTACGCAAAAAACTAACGCCAATATTGTAATATACACAGTAACAAAACATTGAAATTAAATAAATTCGCGTTGCAATTTATAAAAACTTACCGATTTGTAGGACGGGGAAAATGCGCGTAGCAGCAACAGCGGACGAAACAACCACACGTACACACGGGGGGCGCGACACTCGGCGGTAGAGCTAAGTGCAGAGTTTACCGCCAAACTCCCCTCCCGAGACTCCCGACCAATGTTGCCCGCCGGATCCCTGGCTTTACCCCTTTCGAGATACACGTGTTTTGTTCACCAACAATGGAATACAGATACAGCTTTTGAAATTTGATAACTGGAATAAGATCAGTATTTCTAAAGGCACTATAATTATATAGGTATCGAGAGACAAAAAGTTAAGGCCACTCAAGTACAGGGTCCCCTGTCTCGCGTATTTTTGGCATCTACTGTTGAATTATAGTACTTAATCAGTAGAGCTATAGTAGTCCATCCAACAAAGTGATTGTAGAGTGAGTGTAGATCTCACGAATGACTGGTATCGGTACTCATTGAGGGAGGTCAGTCTTGCTGGTGCGCCATACCATTTGAGGAAGCACATCTTCCCAGCCTCTTCAACCTCACTGTGCGTGGAGGTGGGCTTGTAAAAGGTAAGCTTGTAAGGTAGTGTTCAATTCAAGTAGATTTTTTCAATTTTCACTTTTCCGGAATGTGTAATTCGAAAATAGGTAGGAAAGTGTCTAAGAAATTAAGACAAAAGTTGTATAATTTAATAAGCTTTCATTGCGTAGAAGACTACTTATTTCCATGACGCACCGTTTAAAAGATATTAGCAAATAACTGAAAAATGGGAACTTTGACCCCTCCCCTCACCCCCACTCACCCCCTAGATGTCAGGACTTTTAGTATCTTAACTCTCTAAGCACTGAACAATTTTCTGAAGTAATTGCTTAGGGCCTTGCTCACGCACTCTACTACTCCTTATGGGTGATTTATTGGGTCAACTATTGTGACACATCAGTGCTTAAAGTCAGCAGCATTGAAAGGTGACACGCCGCTGTCAGAATAGCGAGGTATATCAAACTCAGTGACGACTCTATAAGCGAAATTGACACCCAGGAGACCTGTTTTTGATTACTCGTTTGGATATGGCGTGTGATTTTCGTTTGAAAACGAATAAAAAATCAACGAAAACCACGCGAAATATAGACGTGAGTATTCAAAAAATTATCTTTTTTACAACTGGTTTTCATTCCAAAATTCGACTTTAATCATTGAATATCACACGCCATCTTGACGCGAGTGATTAAAAAATAGAGCTCCAGTAACGAAGCTTTCTTGAAAGATTTGAATGCTCTATAAAAACCTATCCTTACTTTTTATCCCATTCACGTACATCGTTTCAGCCTTTTCGTAAATTGAAGGATTATTGATAGAAAATAATTGTAACACCTGCTTAGTAATAATAATAATTTATTTTTAAAACTAACTATTTTTACATTCTAAATAAGTACATTAATAATATTTACTTACACTCGCTAAAAGGTATACCTAACTTATAATAATTTATAAAAAAAATACTATTAAATATGTATTACATTTCAATCGCATATCAAACAGTCGTCTTATGTTTAATAGCTTGACAGTTTTTGACGGATGTAATTAAGTAGATTTCTGCTTTTAAAATAGTATAAATTAAATTAATTAATTAAGGTATTTTTATTAAATTTATATAGGTACTTTTAATTTATTTTCAATCATACTGAGAAAAATATTTTTGTTCCTTAATTAAATATATTAGAAATTTTATTCTTACTTAATAATATTTCATTGTCTTCTTTATTCTTCCAAAACTCTCACCTGAAACAATTAAAGTACTTACTTAGTTTCTCGGTTTTTGGCTTGCGAAGTACTTAGTTTGCATTATTTTGAAAATACTAGTCTAAAAGCTAGTGAAGATCGACTCAACGATCTGATAACTCGATGAGAAATATTTTTTATCAAATATAATTTATAATCAAATATGCCTATGATAACTTAGGCGATCCCTGTAAACTAAACCGAGCCCTAGGCAAAATGACTCGGACGCCTTGAGCCTTGTTTGTAGGTACATCACTAGCTGAAACCTGTTTATGTATTAATAAAAATTAATGAATACAGTACTCACAATTTATAGGTAACAGCAAACGACTCCTCTATTCGTCTGCATTGGGCACAGGATAGCGCTGACCCTCACCACATTGCTCGGCTCGCACATTTCTTCCTTTAGGCACAGGCCTCCTTGCCGGACGCAGGGCTCCTCAAGCTCGATTATATCTAGAAATGCATTTGAATATTAATACAATAGTATGAGAATTAGACATGACGGGTCTAAACACGATGAGTAAATGCTACTCACTGCTCGAGGTTGCACCAGCCGTGGTCACGAGCCAACGCGGCATCGCCTACAAGGAGGAAGGGATTCTAGTGCAGTTCGTAGGTATACGAAAAAAGTTATTTATAAAAATAAAATTATTATACAGTTTTTGCTTCATCCGGGTCACGATTTCTATGCATTTTGATTTCTTTCGGGCGGTAGTTTTTTTTAACGTGGATATATTACTAGATTTTTTCGGTAAACCAGTGATAATAGTAATCGAATTACCATACGAAATATTTCGATCATGCGAGAATCGGCCTCCAGTTGGCTCGTGACCACGGCTGTTGCAACGCAGCCGAAACGTCGAGCAGTGAGTAGCAGTTACTCATATTTATATTTCATTTCGTGTTTAGACCCGTCATGTCTAATTCTCTTTGTAATGCAACGCGAAAGTTTAAAATCTCATAATACAATAGCAGCACTGAAGTAAGTATTGACCATAAAATTAATATTCCTATCGGAAAGGGATAATATTTATATGAATAAAATACAATATGGCTAGTTTGAAAACGTCACCTGTCAGCAATCATACGAAACTGATTTTTTTTAAAAATCGTCGCTTTATAATCACTCTGATAAGTTTTATCTGACCATTGAAAAATCGGCCCTAAATTATAGGTAGACCGCGAAATTGAGACCTCGCCTGCGGGGCA
Source organism: Pyrausta aurata (assembly GCA_963584085.1). NCBI lineage: Eukaryota > Metazoa > Arthropoda > Insecta > Lepidoptera > Crambidae > Pyrausta > Pyrausta aurata. The sequence continues at coordinate 14,105,990 of OY757251.1, read as the reverse complement.
AAGGGGTGCGGGAACGCGGTTAATGAGCGGCGCGGGCGGGTGTTTCCACGCCGCCCGCACCCCTAGCGCGACCCGCTATCGCCTCCCCCTGCGCCCCTGTACCCCGCAGGCGAAGTCTCAATGAAGAGGTTTACCTATAGTTATAATATTTATTATAGCTGATAGATAATATTAGAGCGATAGCAGACATGCAGTCATGTGACTCCGCGTACGCGCGTGATGCCCACTGGGCGTGATATTATCGGGTGTCGTATTGCCCCTGACTTAACTAGTCAGGTCAATTCTCGTACTTATATTATGTTTTATAAGTAAAATAGTTTACAAAACATCTTTTTGGGCGATAAGTTCTCTTTTTTAACTGCTACCGTCACAACACTGCGCTGTCTAAAAATATATGATACATTTCTTCTTGCTTTTCATTTAAAACATGTATTTTTAAATAACCATCTCACACAATGGTTGGCTGGTAGAAAGGTCTTGCAGTATTAAATCCACTATTTGGAATTAAGCTTGTGTAATAAAGAAGTGAATGAATGATAGTCCAAAATATTTATAAGAAAATAAGAAACCAACAAACTCTGACGTGACGTGACGAATTTGATCTACATACTCTACTGCATTGAACTAACTAATGACACCAGGGCCCTATTTTTGAATCACTCGCTTCAAGATGGCGAGTGATATTAATGTGTAAAGTCAAATTTTGGAACGAAAACCAGTTGTAATCTACATAAAAAGGATTTGAAAAATTATTGCTCAATTTTGTGAGTACTCACGTCTAGATTTTGAGTGATTTCCGTTGATTTTTCATGTGTTTTCGAACGAAAATCACACGCCATATCCAAGCGAGTGATTCAAAAATAGGGGCCCAGGAACTAATTTCGTGTTCCATGTATCGACGCCACTTGTCATCAACTTATACAAACGGTTTTATATTCGAAGTTAAAATTTCAAGGAACAAGTCACAATCTTGTAGTCGTATTTGTGACACATTTTTTGCTTTTTCCGCTAGCATTGCAATAAAACAGCTCGAATGTGATGCAATTTTGCATCTGTTATAATAATGCTCAAAAAGATATCATTTCGCTAGCGTATGTTGCACGACAGTCTGTCAGAACTACTGAAAATAGTTAACCTAGCACGAAACGTAAGGTACAGGAGCCCTATTTTTGAATCACTCGCGTCAAGATGGCGAGTGATATTCAATGATTAAAGTCGAATTTTGGAATGAAAACCAGTAGTAATCTACACAAAAAGGATTTGAAAAATCATTGCTCAAGTTGGTGAGTACTCGCGTCTAGATTTTGAGTGATTTCCGTTAATTTTTAATGTGTTTTCGAACGAAAATCACACGCCATATCCAAGCGAGTGCTTCAAAAATAGGGGCCCAAATTGTACCATAGTTTGTACCGAATCCGATTACCGGCGTTCTACCTGATTGAAGCCCGTTTAGTCTTTACATTAAGAAGAAGATAGAAGATGAGAAGGTATATCATATTTTTCACGCTACTTGCTCGGCAACTTTCGATCACTTACACGTAACGTTGAACGTAACGTCTAGTTGGCACGTAATGTTGAAAAAAATTGCGGAATTATTAGTTCAATAATATTTGGCTGTATGACTTGTTGATTAGTATTGCAGAAAAATAATTAAATATTATGTTGGAATTATTTGATACAGTATCGCGCGCCTAACTTTTTTTTTCATTTATTAGGAAAAACAAACAGTGACAAATCAAAATTATTTAAAATGTATGTTCATATAAGTCATAAGTCTTTTTGACACCAATACCGTTTACCACATATTAGTTTAAAGGAAAACATTTTTTTTTTGACACATTGTGAAGCGCAAACTGACATTATAGTTATCATGGTAAGATATATTACATGAAATATAATAATTATTTAAATATGTGATGTTGCACAAAGTGTAGTAGTGTCAACTTTTTTAAATGCACTCGGTCGCATAACTGCCAAGTCAATTGAGTTGAACATCTCGTTGTATGTGTGTTCAAGTCTGTGAAGGGGTGAGCGCTTGCCAGCGTTTGTTCGACATCGAGAGGTTGCAAACAATTGACAAGGTGTGCGGCTGTGTGTTCTGATGGATACCCTATAACACAGTTTATTAATTAATGCTATGCAGTCATATCTATTGTGGTACAGATCATATAACATTTTTGCCTCGAGTAGCACGCGTCTGTTCTTAAGACTAAGAAGTTGATATTTCTCAAGAAGCTGGTCATAAGACAAGCGACCATGGAAACACTTGTAGTGAATAGTTTGCAAGATTTTTTTTTGAACTTTTTCAATTGCTTAGTTGTATTTATCATAGTATGGATTCCAAATGGGTACCGCGTATTCTAATTGCGAGCGTATTAAAGATTTGTATAAATACATGAGTGTAGTGGGTCTTATAAATTGCTTACTTATGCGCATAATAAATCCGTATGTACATTTTGTAAGCGTCACTTATTATGTTGTGTATTATAGACATCTAGGTGTAATTTTGAGTACAAAGTTACTCCTAAATCTCTAATTGGTTGAACTGACTCGAGCTGAACGTTATATAAGCTGTAGTCAAAGTGTGTTATAATTGTTTTTTTAGTAAAAGTAATTTGTTTACATTTACTAATGCTAAGTTTTAATTTGTTTCAAGATCCGACTGGAATCTTTGATGATCATCAGCAGTATCAATTGTGTGGTATATTTTAAGGTCGTCTGCGTAAAGCAGAAAGTCACGGTATTGAAAGCAGCTAGATATATCATTTATCAATAAAATAAATAGAAGTACTTATAAAATAAATAACTTACTAGCTAATATCATTTTATTGCCTCGCAGGAAGCGTGAATTGCAGAGTATTTACCTGGGGCATAAAGGTGTCTTTGTCTTGGTGCACTTAAATCCCTCGCTACAGCCATTATTTTCTATATACATATATTATTCATCTGTGTACCTAAACCATACTGCCCGAGCCAAGCGAAGGATCAATAATATTTATTCACTTTATTTATTTATTTAATCATTTATTTCAGGCAACTTAGGCCCATACAATAAATACCATCAAGACTAATATACAAGTCAATAACAACATTAAAAATATCAAACTAAATGGCACTATTTTCCCGCAACTTGGTGTCCGGTAACCGTCCGCGAAATCGGCGATACAAATCACCCTTCGGCCAAAACTCTGCTTTCATGAAGGTCGACAATATCAAATCAAATCAAATTTAAAAGTCCTCACATTTCGCTCATAATGCACTATATTATATTGTTATAATTGCAAGAAAAACAAAACTATACTAACAAACAAATTGTTAGTACCATTTAGGTGGTCTTATCATTGATAGCGAACTCTTCCGGATAACCAATGGGTAGTGGAGATAGTTTATTAGTGCCTTCACAATATAAGTGAAATTATTGAGTTAAATTATGTCCAACAGTGTTAGTTCAAAACTGTCAGGTTTTGACATAAATACATCCTTTTATATCTGTCTGTAGTTCCTACAACTTTTTATATTTGTTTCATAGCGTAAAATAGAGTTTCAATCTATTGTTAAATTGCATTAGCGCCCAGAGAGATTAGGGCCTCTATTTTTGATTCATTCGCTTCAAGATGGCGAGTGATTTTCGTTCGACGTAGTGTCAAAAGTCATAGAAAAAAAATCGTTTTCGAACGAAAATCACTCGCCATATCCAAGCGAGTGATTCAAAAATAGGGGCCTAGGTACGGCGTGTGAGTATATTTAAAACAAAAATATAATATGTTTGTTGTTCCCACGCTTTAACTAAAATACGATAAGGTAGGTGATAGTTTACGCAATCAACTGCTTAATTAACTACTGACTATACTGATGATAGGTCAGTTAATGATTTATTTTAGACGACGGTAAATACTCATTTAAAAAAAAATGTAATCAGCATTTAAAAATGTTTAAATTTTTTTTTGTAGAGAGAGGTTTATGGGAATAAGCAGTTAGGACAAAACAACATTTTAAAGTCTGCTTCGAACTTCATAATTTTAAAATTTGACAAGGTTAGCTCGTAATCCTAACAATCAAACATTTTTCACGTTAAGTTCGTACCGTACCTACCGTCACCGTAAGAAAATATAGAGATATAACACTACACACGTATTTATCCATTTGCAAGACGTTTCTTAAATTAATCAGCACTTGTAAGTATCGTATAATGGTTTTGAAAGTTCAAAAATTATAACAATTAAATACTTTTGTTTCTCACTACGCCAGCTAGGTTAACCACGAAATTGTGTCAATAATTAAAAGAACCTTACCTTCAACGGTAGACGTCCCCGACTGCAAGGGGTTGCAGTCCGCTAACACCATGAAAAAAGCGAACACGATCACAAACTTGTAAAGCATTTTACGATTTTAATATCAAACCAACTGTAGTCTGTATTGATGCTTGTGGTCACTGCGCATATGCGCAAACTGGCCCATTCGCGCCTTTTATATAGGCTACGATAAACATGAGCTTCATAACGACTTCGTGTGATTGTAAATTGATTCTACAGCCCCTGGTGGTCTTATGTCTCTTAAAATAAAGTACATATTGATATACCGGGATAGCGTGGACAAATACGAATGTGTTAAAAGCAAAACGTTAAGCAAATAAACAGAACCCTAAAGAAAAAGGTAGAGATTGTCACGTGAATGGAGAGAGTCAGGAGGCGCAAAACCGGGCATAAACACTTAAGACGGATAACAACTTTGCGTGTAATGTTAAATGTGCTGTTCCCAATGCCGACATGAAGGGAAGCTGGCTATAAGGAAATAAAACTAATGAAAAAAAAATATTTGAAGTCTTCTCTAGCATATTAGTAGTTAGTCTTGTCTATCTTATAAGTAGGTACTTCATATAAACCAGAAAGCTGCAATTGACTAAGTAAGTATAACACTCACTCATTAGCTAAAGCACACCAGCTAAGTGAAACCATAAAAATACAACATTTAATGTAGAGATTAAATACTTATTGTCACGTTACCTAGGAAAAGACGCTTATTATGTGAAAAATGAGACCTAAGTTCTAGTTTCTCATGCGGGGAATACCCAAATTGTACTTAATTTCAAGGCATCACGTGGTCCGGAAGATTAGCAAAGCGAGACTTTGGCGATAACCCGTCGCTCGCCGATAGTATTAAATTAATATTAAACATGATCAATGCAAAATAACAGCATGCCTCAGCATGTTGTTATATATGTTTTAAATAAACAAAAAGATAAAAAAATGACACTCATATTGTATGTACATCATTTTAGTTCTACTTTCATCTCCTATTGGAATTTTTACAGTACCTATCCCGGGACACGCTTTTGCCCACAACTTTGTCCACATAGAGTAACAAAGTGATGTCTGAAACTACGAAAGTACTTTACGTGATATGGAGTAATTTCGCCATTATATTATTTGTACTCACCGAATCTATCCGGTAAAAATAATTTAGCTGCTTATCACCTTTTAATGTATAACTTACACCTATTACCATGATAGTGGCTTTGTTTACTCTCCAACTTTTTATTTTAATGAGGACGATAAGCTAAGAAACTTGGAATGAAAAAATTGGCTTGGCCGAAAGTGTGTCACATACAGAATTATGGTGACGTAACCGCTTTATTTTTCTCGTCAATTAATCGGGATTGTTCTTGACCTTAGCGGGAATTGTTTGTCGTCGCACGTACTTGACCCCCTGCCAGTCATGTGATGATTCTTAATTATTTTATAAGAGCGTATTTATCCAGAATTTGCTACGTAGATGTCCAATCGCAAAGCTCAGCTGCACCATCGAACATTATTGTTAGGATCACGTATACACAGTTTTAGGAGTGAGACAGTTAGGAGAAAATGATCGTATTTCGTAACTCCATTAAAAGGATCGTGTGCGCGCAAGCTTCCATACAAAAAGAGAAAACGTTTTCCACCCCCCAAACGTCTTAACCTTGTCTGATTTTGACATTTATTTTACATGTTAAAGATATTTCGAAAAACTATGCTCATACGTTTTATTTTATTTTTAATATATTGTATGTTTCAGAAAATATAAAAACCTAAACATATTCTTTTTTTAACTAAAAAATCTCTTCGGAATTGCGTCCATTTTTAACCAATCAAGCCTTTATACAAAAAATCGAAAACGTACAAGCGTAGTTCAGGATGTATAAAACGAACGAGACCAAATTTGTCTCATTCCATAAAGGTTTACGGGTACGAAAACGTTTCCCCCCCGCAGCATATTCCGTTGGCGTATGGCGTTCGAAATGTATGAAAACTTTACGCCTGCACACGTGGTTGTCGAATAACAATATAGCAAATCTAGTATAGGCACTTTAGAAAATCTGAGTCAAAATGGGGAACAATGATATTTTAAACAAAAAAGGGGTTGAAAGAAAGTTTGTAAAAAATAATTCGAACGCAATGACGATGTTGCGATAGCAATGAGGCACCAACCATATTCAATTCAAAAAGGTTTCAGGGCAGCGATGTATGAGTCGGCCAACATCGACCTAATTAGAATGTCCCTCCTCATTTGCACAGTTATGAACGAGAACCGAAGGCTAGATTCCCTCTAATTGGAAGGTTTGTAGGAAACTATGGTAGGTAATTTAGGTAACTGTACCATATTTCTCATTATTTCACCGGTTATGATGCATGCCCCAATGGACTTCATATGCGAGCAGGCAGCTACAATCTGTGAGTAACGAAAACTGTCAATCTTTAGGAACCTTTAAAAAATCCGCGCAACGATTTGGCTCGGAGGTAAAGTTTAAATAAAACTACAGAATTTTTTAGAAATGACGCACAATCTAAGCTTAGCATGAGCCACGTACCTACGTCCCACACAAGAGATGTAGTGCTTAAGAGCTGTATTTTTGAATCACTCGTGTCAATATTCAGAGTGATTTTCGTTGACTTTTAATTCATGCGAGTGATGCAAAAATAGCGCCCCAAGTGTACAATGATATGTGCATTACACTTTACTCTTATGGCCCATTTACACGAGGCCAGTAGCACTCGCGCCAGCAAATTAGAAACCGTTCTATTCTATTGGACTGGCTTCGTCCACTGGCTTGGTCCAGTCCAATGCACTGGCCTGGCTCTATTTTCACGAAGCCAATAATGGCCTGGCTTATTGGACTGACTCGTCTACTGGCCTCGTGTAAATGGGCCATTATGTCCACAAATTTGAATTGTTATTTTCTATCAAAACTAATCGAACCAGCAGCCTCCTTTCTTACCCTGGACACAAAAGCCGATCCAATGAATACTATAGCCATCCCTGTCAATCATTGGATCGGGTTTTGTGTCCAGAGTAAGACCACAGGAGCTCTATTTCTGAATCACTCGCTTAAAGATGGCAAGTGATTTTCGTACGAAAACTACTTATTTTCGACTTACGAGTTATTTTCGTTGACTTATAATTCATCTTCGAACGAAAATCGCTCGAAATGTTGATACGAGTGATTCAAAAATACAGCTCCAGCAATGCACACAAATGTGACCAGTCCATAGAAATGTTATCCCTTTAGGAATATTAATTTTATGGTCCAGTCATAGAACTTGACATTGTCATTTTCTATAATGAGTTAGCGATTTTGATATACATAGATTAGGGATTATAACTTTGGATTACAAAGCGAGATATCCTACTACATGAGAAGGTTGGTAGGAGCAAATAAAACATATGTTAATGGAATATGATATATTTTGATCGTACCCATAAAAACAGCGCACAGTCAATAAGATAAGAAAAAGTAAATAAAAATTATAATAATCGAAGCTAATATTTTAAAATGTTGTTCTAAGACATAGGATGAAGTGAAATCAGGTATATTTATATCATACTATGGCAATGTGTGCAATTGATTTAAGTACATAGTGCTGATTTCTAAATAGTACTAGAGCTAAATCATTGGATTAATGGATATACCTAAGTAGCTTCACGAGCTGGCACAGTTTTTATTGTTTGATTCGATACCAAAATACCTAAGCAAGTACGTTGTAAAATGATTATTTATTTTACAAATTATTTTTTGCTAATTAGATCTTTACCAACTTTTTAACGTTCAGAGGTGGAATTGTAAATATATTTGGCTATCTTGTGGAAAAGATGGGTAAGGTCCAAATTAAAATAAGGAATAAAACAGCTCCTGCAATTGACGAATACCCCTCACACAAAACTCGTAGTTTCGCAAACATCAGCTATAAAGACACGCCAAAGATTAGATTTTAGCTAAAACCCAAGTTTTTGTGTTTTGCCTACGAATCGGGGTTCGTCGTGAATTACAAGAGCCACAATGGATCCTCTAAATAAAAAATAAACAAAAACTTACACACAGGCGTGTAGGGCCAGAATAATTAAGAATGAGAATTGGAGAATATTATGCCTCTTTTGCCGTTATGTCCAATGTATCATTCAACAAGACTAATAAAATAGTTGATTTTTTGTTAATAAGGCGGTAGTTTTTATAAATGCTTGCAACTAACCTATTACATATTGGAATCTGTATTATCCATTAAAAGTAAAAATGGGAATACTTTGTTCAGTATCACTTAGTATGAAACTAAGCAAAACACGACATATCAATTCTGAAAATCATTGACTGTATTGGTTTCAAGCATTGTCCTAAGTTGGCGCCGTAAATGAAATAAAATCGCTTACGTTTTATTGTTCATCTGGGATACGTTTACATTTATCATTAGGAAAACACTGGCAACATCTAATCTATTTTGAAAGTAAATAATTGCCAAAACTGAAGGCTATTATAAAAAATAACACTGCCAGTGTTAAATTAATACACGTGTAAGGTGTATGCAGCGATATTACGAATTAATCAACTATGGGGCAAACGTTCACCTTAAAACAATAATAATGAGAAAACGTGTACGTTCACATTGGTATGTTTACATTTATGCGAAGTTCGGCCCACATAACTAATCAAACTCTGTCCTACTTTCGTTTAGTCCAAGACCATCTAACATCGACTACTCATCTACTAACTACGAGATATATTTTTCAGTTAAACGCAATATTTCGACGAACTAATGTATATAATATTTAATGATGATGATGATTTTAACTTGATATTGTAGTAAAGAGACTGTGTTAAATAAGGCTCCTACAGCCTGCAACATTTTTAAATGCATCTAACTTTGTTCTCAATATATTTTAAAGAGTGGCGTGATTTACATAACATCAATATGAATTTACCTATGACAAAACGCAAGCGTGTACAAAAAGAAATAACAATTTCAATTATACTCCCCGATGATTCAACTAAATCTGCAATTTTACAACTAGGTCCTTAAAACGCTCTCTTCATTTAGACATAATTACATAAATAATAGTAGAAAGTATATTTATGAAAAGGACATGAATTTGAATATAATAATTTATCTAGGTATCCAATCAGTAACTGCAATCCCTTTTTTAACAAATCTACCCTTCATAGTCTGTCTACTTCAGTCAGTCTCCGTTGATTAGTCTTTCGTTAAAATCGTTTAGGCACTATATGAAAATATATATTTAATGAATACATCTCGTCGTGTTTCGAATTTTCATCTAATACAAAACGACTATCATACCCTTATTGCAAATACTTTGTACCAGGCTTAGAACAGTACTAAGGTATTCAAAGTAAAGTGAGCCTGTAAGCATCCCACTACATATTCCACCACGCGGGCTCAGTGCAGTTTGGTTGAAAGGCAAGCGACCAACCTTGCTGTAAGATGTTATTCGAGCCGCCCAGGGTCTCTGATTAGGCTTGACTACTAAAATCAACCGATACTAGCCGGGGGACCAACTGCTTAAAATGCCTTCCGAAGCACGGAGATGCTCGTAACATGGTCGGAATGGTCACCAATCAAAACACGACCGCGACGTAAGTTGCTTAATCAGTCTGGTATCAAACGACACCCGGGAGTCGCATAACAATGGAATTTATATTGTGTCTCGTTTACACATACTTGACGAGTTAATTTCCAAAGCGCGAGCAATTAAGGTAAGTAAGGTAAGGTAATAATCGACAATTTTAAAAATAATAATGAAGTTGTACTCTTTTGATTGGTCTAGTGACCTTAGCCTTGATTTAAGCCTGGTGCTATCTTTTTGTAATAATGGGTTTAAAATCGGATAAAGGTAACTTAAGGAATACTAGGATGGTTTTACTAAGCATCGAGACTGCTATACCGCTACTATATTCTTACAAGAGTTATACCATTGTAAAGCCGAGTCGACCACGAGCCAAAAGCGATGGAATGGTCGACTTCATTTGATATGGTAAAACACAACACTAAATTGCAGATATGTATGTCGGACGCCAGACGAACTACGTATGTTATTATCACATTTCACACTATTATATAGCTACAAGCAGTTAGTTTTATGGAATACTTTCATTTATTGTCATATTCAAATGATGTTTTTTTTTCAAAATTCTAACCGTTCAAACTACTACACAATTTCTAACAACACATATTTGGCGGCCATCATTACATAACAAAAGTTTTTTTTTTTTTCATTATCAGTAAATACATGAAAGCAGCTGTGTAACAGTACCAAATAACAATTGACCGTAGCATACCATGATCGGGCTAGTTACGGTATTAGTAACGGGTCAGGTCAAAAAAAATTTTTGGAAAACTATGACACCTTTCCTTCTAGACCGTTCCGTCAACGACCAACACCGTCGCGTGCCATACACGGAGCGTAGCAGCACCGGCAAAATACGCTCTCGCTCCATATAACGGTGTGACAGAACGTTCTATATCGGATCAGTGAGCATAGTAGAGCGAATCGTGTTGCTTTTCGTGTCTGATACGCTCCTAGCACGGTCATGGAATGACACAGTGTAGTGGGCCCAGACCATTATTGTTTTGAACATCAACCGAGGCAGCAGAATGATATTACAATACTATGCTACACCCATACAGTACTACAACAAATATGTATTACGTCAGTGGCACAGTAGTAACAGCTGTTAGATTCAAATACATATCCAATTTAAATTCTATAAATGAACAATGGACATTAATCTAGTAATTTAAGTAAGTAGGTAATATTAGGCCAGCCTTTAAACACACCTACCCATTCTAACTAAGCACTTACTAATATTAACTAATAGATTATAAATAATCTGCCCTAAACCACGATATGAAAATCAAAATTCTAATATAGTTGTATGAACCAGAGAGACGAAATCGCACTTGACTGTAGAATAAAACTAAAGATTGGGACTGGTCACATAGCTTGCGTTCTGCGACTGAATGAAACTGAACAAAGGGCGCAGTTCGTTTAGGCCACAGTTGTTTTTTTTTTTTATTTAGCTTTATAAACTTAATCATTTTATAATGGAAGATGTATCACTTTCTTTCTTCAAGCCGATTGTTAAGCTATATTTAATAAATTACTCAAGGCTTTTTAAACTAGATGATTGTATATAATGAGCGATAATAATGTATGGAAAAGACATTTTTTATTATGAGGCATTGACAATAGTGTCTAAGTTTGTTACGCTGCTTCTTCTCAGCCCTAGCCCACAATTGTTTCGAAGCAGTGGCAGGAATAAACCCATAAAATTCCAGATCAAGACTAGACTACATCAAGCTACATCGGATAGGCAACCGCAGAATGCAAGCTTTTGATATGTCCATCAGATCGCAGCCTACCATTTAGTATTTGCACATTAATAAATAGAATGTAACCAGAGTGAGTGGATCATCTTTCCAATTTTTCACTTAGACAATCAAATCCAATACTTGTTCTCGTTTCAAAGAGCGACTGAGTTGCGGTCATCAGTTATTTGATCAACGGATTCGTATTACACAAAATGACATGTCTCTAAGATTCATTTTAGAATGTTTATAAAAATAATAAAAGCAATATTGGAATCCTTAAAAATTTAGGTACTCAATACTTAACAATACATCGGAATTCCAAGGCGATTTGGATAACTATTGGGAATAAGATTGAAAGATGTAGTGATTTTGGCTAAACTTACAAAGTACGAAAATAAGTATGAGCAAAGAAGTTCGCCAAGGCAGTTAAATAATACTAAATTTGGCCGTTTAAGGAATGCTATTTCGATGAAAGACTTTCAAACTTCTTGACTTTGACAATTATCCTTTACATTTCCTGTCAGACTTGAAAACGGTATAATAGCATTCCCTGAGCGGCTATACTTTAGATACATATATTTCCTACTTGCGTAGTAATAAATAAATCTCATAGAATTGAAAGTTATCAAACTGTATCTTTTATTGCTAAACTATTTTGAAATAAAACTCGCTAGGCAATTCCGATGTACACAGATTACATAATATCAAGCGACATTAATAAATAGGGATGTGCGACAACAGCTTTACCTCGAAAGAAGAAAATGAAAGTTAATCATACAAAAAATGCTGACAGGTGTAAAATAAAAGTGTTAGTTTGTCCCGGGTATTGTTCCTTACTGCAAAGGAGTGATAAATGCATATGAGTAAGATATTGCTTTAAGAACAATATAATTATTGTGTCATTCACGCTAAACCAAAAAAGCTTAATATACTGTCATGAAAACTAGTAATGGAAGATCTCTAACTTTCTTTGTTCAGTTAAAATATACTAAAGACCCGTAATTGTTACGTACATACGTAAAAAGCTGGTGTCGCACATCAACAATCAACACTTCCATACATAAATAAATAATTACTGTATTTAAACATACTTCATAGATTACGGAAGACACGATAAATATACAAGAAAATTAAAAACAAATACATGTAATACCGGAATACAAAAAGTCTAGATATTGTAAAAGTAAAATACCACTATGTTCGTAATAGCGATAAAATCATGCACAAACAAGAATGTAAAATCAGATCATATTGAAATTCGGCATTTCCTGCGCATTTTGTTAAAACATAATTACTAATACCTGAAATTTCGACACGCAATAGCTATATTTATTTATGGAATTAAATAACTTTAATATATTAATCATTCATCATTGGTAAATTTGATACTCTACTATAATTCTAATACCTGTACGCACGTACTCGCATAATAATAATAATATATTTTTCTTAATATTTAATTATTTGCAAATCATATCACTAAGGGCGAATTTTCAAATGTCCGATTATAATCATTAGAATTGACGGATTGGCAATGTGTATGACGACCGAATTTAAATAGTTTGTGATAATATTCTAGCAATATGGATGACAGTATTTAATGAGTCAAGTCATACTGTACATTGGATTGTTATTTATGACCTCTGAAATATAAGCCCTGAATAAAACGATTCAATGGAAAACACCTTAATTCTAAAAAACCGTAACGTCTTTCTAATACACCTCCAGCATATTTTAGACTGAACATCTCACACATGTTTCAGATGTGTTTTTAATAAATGAATATAACGTCTTTGGCTCGGTACACATTGATGGCCAGCTATGAAATACATACAATAATACGCTACAGGGAAAACTGAAAATTAATGTTTTCTATCGCTTTGTATTCTATACAAAGGTTTAAAAGCCGTGCCTTTCAACCGCTAGCACCATTACAAATACAAGTACATAGGATAACTAGACTAGGGTAGATTACTACACGTCATTGGGACGGCGCGCAATGCGGTTTTCCCGTAGTGTTCCCCATTATTCGACGATGGATATTTGCGCGAAGCCTATCAACGCTTTGTCGTCGAATTGCTCGTTGGGCTCTGTAGAATTCTGTAGACAAACAATACATAATCATGGTTTTATATAATAAGGCTGTTTCGTTACTTTTTGTGTCAATTTTTAATTAATGGAGTCTTTACTTGGAAGTTCATTAGTATACTTGATAGTACTGGAAAATTATGCCTCAGACACATGAGGTCCTATGTACAAAATTCGTTTGTTTAAATTAGTTAGGTACTACTTTATCTAAATATATTTTATAAAGGTAATTTAATTTGTAATAAGTAAATATGAGTTTCAGGTACTGAAAAAAGTATATTTTACCCGCGACGACATGGAGTAGGTGTATGCGTTTGTGGTGATTATTCATTTGGATTTGAAATAAATGTAAACCAATAAATAGAAAGTTACTTGATAAAACTACATGTACTTCTTAATAGTTTAAGTGACATTTATAAAAGTTAATATTATATGAGTTTAGTAGGAAATTACGTAACAAGAACAAAACCAGACTTGAGTTAATGGATGGGAGAGACGGAAAACAGTAGTCGGTTTTCAGATTTGGGTTATGGATTCTAAGTGGGAATCGGCCGCTGACCGATCCGACGGTGATGACTTTGCAACTTGTCGCGCTAGTTTAGGTTTAAAGACATTTCATTCTCATAAAAACATACAGATCATTTACAATGAGAATTATTTAAACTATGATTTAGTATTTAAATATCTTTGGAGCTGAGCAATTGGGTATGATATGTATGGTGTGATAAAGAAGAGTTCTCAATCTACGTTGAGAGTTAATAATAATAATAACGTGATACATATTTTATTACTAAATATTTTAAAGTTAGTGCATTCTTTTATTTCGTGTAATTTGTTATACATTTGAATACTTTCAAATATATTTTTTCCTGTAGTTTTATCTATAATAAATTTGTTTGTTTCTTAAATTATAAGGGTTATTTTGCAAGTGTGCAATAGATTGTAAAGAATTTGTAATAATTTTGCTTTCAACGCGCGATGCTAACCCCTAGGTGGCGTGCGGACACTCTCGGTTTACACCTCTGTGCCGCCGCACGGTGATCAATTTCCGACTTTTAGGTGTACAAAATTCAAAAATCTTAATGCGAGGAAAGTTAACAAAAACATACACAATATTAAGAATGAAACCTCCTACATATAATACTGTGTTAGGAGAGTCATATGTCAATTGGTTGTTGAGCAATTAAATATCAAAGTCATCACACAAGTCGATTTTATTGTTTACCTGTATTTTCAGAGCGTTTTACGCGCGCAATTAATTGAATCGTGTGTGAAAACCATTTTGATTTGGAACAAAACAAAAATAGTGCTTATAGTCGAAGGTATTAACAATTATTTGAAGTGGTTTTACTTAGGTTTGTGTGATTTTAATAGACCGAACAAAATCGAATAAGAAGCGTGAAGATTTTGACCGGATTTTTAAACTTTGAAGTAACATATGTTTCAAGAAACAATTAGGCACAAGGGCTTATTATAATAGCTGAATAGTATTGACCTTTGGCTTTCAGGAAATGCCATTTTCTTCACTACCTATCACCCTCTGTGGAATAAACTCATACGATTATTCAGGCAGGGACGCAGAAATAAAAAAATGAGATTTAGCTAAAGTGTTGAAATTAATCTCTCTAATCATTTTATTTACAACCAGGTCGAATGGTATTATTCTAACAATATATTAAAGAAGTCATTCCAGTGGAAAATAGGACAAATAGTCATATGAACAGTATTTTTAACGTAATACACACATTTTGCTCTTTAGCCTTAAGATTCTGAATAGTGTAAGCCTACCGGTAAGGTAGGACGTTATGAAATTGTATAAAAAATATCAGGATCGACTTTTGAAATGCAAAACTTTCACTAGAAACAACAATGAGGTGCCAATTCCTCCACAATTAAGACCTAGGGGCCGAACCCGCAAATCGTTTCCCGAGCTGTGTAGTAAAACAAAACCTAGGGGGTTAAATGACGATGTTGGCTCGACAAAACTCTACTCATTATGCCGAACCTCAGTTCTAAGCCTCCTAGAGATAAATAACCATTTACTACTAAATTATATACCATAATAGAAGAAGATAAGAAGATATAAAATTGCTTGATGTTTGATTAAATTTCTTCTAAATCCAAATCAAATGACTGTTTCCAGCATCTGAAAACAGTATGAAAGCGATCGCTCATAGATATCAAGAGTGTCTGAGTTATTCTAATTGACTTATGTAATTGTTTCGAGCAAAAAAGTCATTTGTCTTTTTTGAAAGGTAGAATATTGCATCAAGTTTATTTTAACAATAAGTCATGGGCTGGTATCACATTATTATGTCACTTTACATATACAAAATAAGTTAATATTGTATTATATAAATTAATATGCACTAGAAAAATAAAAAACCTTAAAAATATTTTTCTACACCTAAAACTCGAAAATTGATCACTGTGCGCCGCCTGCTCCGGGAGCTTCGCAATCGGCTGTCGAGCGTCTTATCGGTCCACACTTCCAGGCCGCCGACTATACCCTCCACCGACGACCGCCGTCGCGCTGGCTTTCGGCCACTGTCTCCGCGCCGCCGACTGGTCCACGGGCAGTCCCTACGACGGTTGTCGCGCAGCCTATCGGTTCTAGGGCCTCCACGCCGCCGACGAACGTGACCCTCCCTATACTATGATTTTTAATTAGATAAACCAAAATGTCGTAATTTAAAAATAGTGTTGGCCCTTAATAATCGCAAGTTTCAATTTCATTCAATTGTTGTGTATAATGGGTGTATAATCGATTTTAAAATAATCAAATAAAATATGTTTATGAAAATCAGGAATCCTACAAAAACATAAATTATTTCAATGAATTAATTTACATAAAATATTGAAAAGTCAAAATTGCTATGACCATACAAGAATATTGCTATTGATACAACAACTGTTTTATGTATTACGTTCATTTGCAGCTTTACGTTACGTTTAACATGTATAATTTATCATAATTAGTAAAATCACATTAATGAAAGTACAATTAATCGCGTACAATTGAATTGTTACAACACTATAGGTACCACGCTAGCAATATTAAAAAATAAAAAGTTCGATTGAAGCTGTCATTCTGGCCTATCTAATTAAAAATCAAAGTACCTATACGTCCCGGCGTGTCGTACGACTAATCGGCCTAAAGGCCAGACCGCTACCGGTCCTAACTCCCAGAGTGTCGCGCTAGCTTATCGGCTTCGGAGCCTCCACACCGCCGAACTCACTAGGCCTACCGGATGTTAGACGGGAGAGGGGTCAGGGCAGCAATTCGCTAGAGGTCAGAAAACAACGGTTGCCAAGAAACGCACGCTTGACACAAATAAGCTAACAACGTCACAGCCACTGGGAGGTAAATTGTATCATCAGTTATTATGTGCGAACGGCCTTAAGCGCATAAATGTCTCTGCGAGATTTTAACAGTTGTACCCACCAAGTGCAATGTGACGGCCTTGAGCGCATAGCAGATGTCTCAACAAAATTTTATTTTAGCCGCAGTTAAATCCATCAAGTGCAATGTGACGGCCTTGGGCACATAGATCCGTTTTTCTTTGCTTGTCGCGTTTTGTAAACAATCTTGATTTTAAAATGAATCTTTTTAACGAAATGATTCATTTTCAAATCGGATAAATACAAAACACACAACATACATAGATTATACAAGTTAGAGGGGAGTTGAAGTAGCAGTTGAACCTGTCCCGACGCCGGGCAGTGGAGGCCCTCCACCCCATCCTCTCCAGATGGGTTGGGCGAAGGCACGGGTCGGTTACTTTCCGACTTACGCAGATTCTCTCGGGACATGGATGCTTCGGGAGGTATCTGTGTGTAGTCGCCGGAAAGGAGCCGACCCAGAGATGTCACCATTGTGACTGCACCGAAGACACGGCGCAGCACACAATGGTGGACTGCCCAGCATGGGCGGAGCCGCGGGCGGACATGACCGCGGCTCTCGGAGGCGGAGACCTCAGCTTGCCAACCGTCGTGTCAAAGATGGTTGGAAGCGAGAGGTCTTGGGAGGCGGTGGCCCTGTTCTGCGAAGTGGTGATGCAGAAAGAAGCCGCCGAACGAGATCGAGAAAGAGACCCGGCCTCCTTTCGCCTTCGACGCCCGCGGGGCGTGCGCTCGGGCCACGGTGCCTGAACGAGCGACGTCTCGCCGGAAGGGTCTCGGACAGACGGTGTGGGGACACCTCTGTCCAATCACCAGAGACCCTCATCAGAGACGGCGCCAGAATGGCGTCTGGATTGGGATGAGTTCTCCTCATCCCACTCCGTGGAGATCCACCCTGCTTAGAGGGTGGACGTTGCCGCTGGCAAGGGTCGCGGGACTGTTGAGATACCGCGGCCCCTGCTGTCACAGCCAACAAATGCGGCGGGCGTCGTCAGCAGTTGAACCTACCAAGTGAATTGTGACAGCCTTAGGCTAGCAGTTGAACCTACCAAGTGAATTGTGATACCCTTAGGCTAGCAGTTGAACCTACCAAGTGAATTGTGACAGCCTTAGGCTAGCAGTTGAACCTACCAAGTGAATTGGGACAGCCTTAGGCTAGCAGTTGAACCTACCAAGTGAATTGTGATAGCCTTAGGCTAGCAGTTGAACCTACCAAGTGAATTGTGACAGCCTTAGGCTAGCAGTTGAACCTACCAAGTGAATTGTGACAGCCTTAGGCTAGCAGTTGAACCTACCAAGTGAATTGTGACAGCCTTAGGCTAGCAGTTGAACCTACCAAGTGAATTGTGACAGCCTTAGGCTAGCAGTTGAACCTACCAAGTGAATTGTGACAGCCTTAGGCTAGCAGTTGAACCTACCAAGTGAATTGTGATAGCCTTAGGCTAGCAGTTGAACCTACCAAGTGAATTGTGACAGCCTTAGGCTAGCAGTTGAACCTACCAAGTGAATTGTGACAGCCTTAGGCTAGCAGTTGAACCTACCAAGTGTATTGTGACAGCCTTTGGCTAGCAGTTAAACCTACCAAATGGAATGTGACGGCCTTGGGCGCGGAGGCGAGCGGCTGCTGCGCGTCCAGCAGCTTGGCCAGGTTCAGCGAGATGGGCACGGCGTCGTGGGGGTCCACCAGGCCAGCGCCAACTAGCTCGGCAGCGATGCCCTCGGACGAGTCCTTCCCCATTATGAACTCGAAGCGGATGTCGTTCAGCTCACGGCGGGAATTCCTGGAATTGATAATTGTATATGTTTTTACCTTTGTTTTGCAAATAATAAATAAATTATGTCAATAATAAACTGAGCTATGTAATGTAACAACGTTTATAACTGATGCCTCGCAGAAAGCTGCCCAACTGAAGTCGGACTGGGCCGGTCATGTCAGCCGCATGCCGGAAGACTTCTGGGCCAAAATTTGTACCCAGTGGACCCCCCTAAATGGAAAACGGCCACGTGGTAGACCCTGAAGACGATGGCGTGACGAGTTAGACGCGTTCGACAAAGACTGGGAAATAAATGCCCAAAATCGTGGGGACTGGAGAAAGGGTAGGGAGGCCTTGAAATAGTAGATTGTTATACAAGGGGAGAAAGCGACCCATTTCATTCGAGATGTTTCTGGCGCTCGAACGAAGTGAGAGTGCCAATAATTCGAGAGTGAAATGGGTGCTTTCACCTGAGTTAAACATACTATTTTTCATTTCGACTGTGAGGAAAAACATTAAATTAAAATAGTGGTTGTAGATGTCATGGTGAGGTATTATGTAGTTCAGCGAGAAAGGAAAACTCAAGTTTTTGCACAAAATGACAGAGTACAAAAAAGCAGACGATACGAAATAATTAAATCCTTGTAAAAAATATCGATCGAATTTCCCCCCACAGATTAGTAAGAGTATGTCTAAAGATGATTCCCCACAGATAATAACTAAGAATTTTAAAAAAGTAGACAGAGTTCAACCTTAAGTTCGCTCGCCACACAAATAAAGAAGAAGAAAAAATGACACTGACAATATAAAAAAAAACTGTCATCTTGGTATTATGGCGGGAAGCCGAATATTTTAATCACAGATTAGTAATATTTATAATATAATTATAGATTGAATTAAAAAATTAAACAAGTTTATATTTCTTATATCAAACATCATAATAAATATGTTTTTAATGTATAGCTAAGCAAAAATGTTTATTGTTTTAATAATATGATGTGACTCAAATACCTTTGACCCAAGCTTTGACTGCATGCCTTGACTCTATACCAGGCCAATTAAAACTAAATTACTTTCCACCCTAGGGATGGAAAAGCTATTTTCCACCCGGCTATCTACACAGGAAAGTGCTATTTTCCGAACAGGAGAGATGAAAATAATATTAATCATGTAATGTAATAATTAAAAAAAATGGAGGAACTCACCTCAATCGAAGTACCAGATTGATAACCTGCGGTCCATTTTGTTCTGTAGCCCGTGGTTCCTGCAAAGTATTCTTGTCTTCTTTACTCTCTGCAGGATCCTGCAAATGAAACCTAGGTAAGAATAAAATTGACAATGCTTTTATTTTGTCAAACTTCGTCAAAATTTATTTAGCAGTTCAATAATGCATTTATATTGCAGCATTTGGTTAAATCAGTGTTCGTGACATAGCGGACAAGTTGCAGGAAAGTCGCCTTCGCTGGTACGGTCACGTTTTGCGGAAACCGGCGAGCTACGTGGGTAACAATTGTCTAGCCATGCCGCCTGCGCCATGCCCCGGCAGAAGGGGTAGACCCCAAAAGAGCTGGCTTGACGTCGTAAAAGATGATATGCGTGCCAATCAACTGTCCACAGAGGATGACCAAGACCGTGCAAAGTGGAGACGGACAAGTATGAAGGCGGACCCCAGGCGTCATCGCACGTACGCATCGATTTGGTTAAATCAGCCGGTTAACTGGCATCCTAGGCAGTTCATTAAATGCCAGCATCTAATTAAATGGCTGAAAGATAGCTAGAATCTTGACTCTTCTGAGTACAGTTCAGTCTCACAACTTTAATACTAATTGTAACAAAAGGAAAACCTAGTATTGGCTTACTATTTATTAGTACATTGTAAATTAGTATAAGTAATTGTTAGCTGTTGGTTTTCTTAATAAATAAACAAAATCAAATACACGTCGCTTCGTCTTGTTTGACCAGTGTGCGAGTTACTTTTGTTTAGTGGTAAAGCGGTGTCCTCAACAGTACCAATCTTTTTTTATGTAGATAGCCAGACATTTGGCTACGACCTCACATAATGGTGAGTGACAGGGCGGCCTTATATGGACCATGTCCGGCTAAGTAACAACCATTATTCACTCTCTTGAAAAAGAGTTTAAATCATAGTTTATTTTTTATTTATTTAATTTTATTTGTATTACCAAATCTAAAGTTACTTCGTTTTGCTAGGGAACACCTCTTCCGGCTGCGAATTCCACTTTATAGTCGTACAAACGAATGCAAAAGAAAGAAAAGTGCAAAATCAATGTAGACCAAAAGATATCTAACATAAGGTGGTTGACACATAATGTGGCTACAGAATAATATTGTGTAAACAGTCGGGATGTCAGAGAAAGGTTCAAAGAATAACAACTGTCAGCTTAGTCATTTATGTATGTCGAGGTTACAAGTCTCTTGCACTCACAACACTAAAACGCTATATTCAAACAAATGACGATGCGAGGTGCAGGCGATTTTGGCTCTTAAAGTGGTGAGGCGGTGGTGACCTCGATATTACCTCGTCATTGTCGCTGCCACTGGAGTCGGCACGCTGCAGCTGGTTCATGGGCCGCTGGTCCTCCCCGAGCGATGGCTCTTCGTCGGACTCGGCCGCTTCACCACCCTCTTCCTCTTCCTCGCTCCACACCCACCCGCCGGTCAGCGTGCGGTGTAGACGGCCTGATGCGCCTGGCTGCCTTTTGCTTGCCTAAAGTAATAGATATATCTTATATGTACTATAAACGAGAAAAAATACATACATAATCATATTATGGATCTTAAAAAATTGATACTTTTCTGTTTATTTTATACTGCTAAGAAGTAATTGGTGCTAGTAATAGCCACTGCTGGAACCTACAAAAAATCGAGCGATATTATGCAGTGCTAGAATATTTGAAAACTGTATCAACATGTTTTTTTTTGTAACAACACCATACTATTCAAAACTTTTAAGTACTCCGGCACGACGCAAATTAAATTTATAACCATTTTATTATAATATAAAAATCAATTTAAAATAATTGAATTTCCCGAATACTTTGGAATATCTCTATTTTTGATTTGCGACAAAGTGGCAACCCACCAAATATCTGTCTGCGGCCAATGGTAATTTCCAGGCTACAATACATTAATTTAAAAAAAAAAGATTTTGGTCCATCTAATTAAAAATCAGAATTTAACTAGGTTTTATGTTGTATTGTGTTTAAACGTCATTAGAATACCATTAATTAGAATACCCGTCAATTTCGCAGCCGCTGACCTTTTAATGGTAGCTCGGTTGGTAAAGCCGGCGGATTCTGAAAGGTGATCCTCGTGTTCTACCTGAGTGTATCTATTTTTTTTTGTTATTATTAATGTTTTACACTTTCCTCCCTTTTTTTCAACAAGATACCCCGCCCAGATTAGTCTGTTTATTAGGTGTCCTAAGTGAAAGCTAGAATTATTTAATCTGTGGTGACAGTGAACGACAAGCGCGACGATCGCAATGAACACAACGACATTCTTAGCTTACATTGGTTTGGTATGTGTCGTATGAAGCGCAGAGCGATTCGTTTTTAGTTGTATCAATGCACGTCACACTGCGGCCAATACGTAAAAATCGCAATGCTGGGTAAAGGCCTAGCTTCGAGCACATCACACGAGATAAAATAATTAATACACAACGCGAGTCGCGAGCTAAATGCGGATCGGTGAAGGCACACGACCTTTTACACGACCGACTTCGCGATCAGATGTTTCTTGTCTCAACCCTACCCTTTGGGTAACCTCGAGCTCTGCTACCACTTTTATATCGAACCGGAACCCGGAACCGAATGGCTTATGAGATTACCTACTAGATTTTCTTGAAAAATCAAGACAGTTTTGCCTATTAAAAACCTATTTTGGAGATACTTATTTCTGAAGTTTACGCGAATATTACACATTTAATGAAACACAATTTACGGATAATTTCGCGATAATTTATTTGATTTTTCATCCCGACGTTTCGAACACTTTACAGCGTTCGTGGTCACAGGGTAGACTATTTTGGAGAGTTACAATGTCTCGTATATCATATCATTCGCCACGTTAAATGTAAAAATATGAAATGCCTCGCAACTTAATTAGATCATTATTTCATGACCTGTTTATATTAATAACTTTTTCATTGTATAAGTATTTTTATTGCGATAATTGCTATGCTGCTAGTCGTTTGTAAGCAAAAGCAAGTCATATGCATTATTTAATTATAAACATGGTGCCTGCTCAGCGCAACCTAAGCATGACAGTCTAACGTATAGATTTACATAATCTATAAATGGCACGTTATGGGCTGATTTCAATTCCTTAGCATGCTTCAGAAGATGAACTTTAGATAGCATTATTACCCTAACAATGTTTCTGACGCAATCACACAGCATTTTCTAGATCATCTACATCTGCATAAAATTATACTAATATTATAAAGCTGAAAAATTTGTTTATTTGAACCTGCTTATCTCAGGAACTACAGAATCGATTTTAAAATTATTTTTTATTTTGAATAGCTTACTTATCAGGGAGGCTTTAAGCTAAAAAACATCACGCTGCGACGGGAAAGGAGTGAACAAGCTCAAAACACAAGTTACCTTATGCACTCTCGTTTCCATACTAGGTCCAATCGCAACAAGAGTTTGTGTGAGATATTTCCTATCCTTAGCTTTCTTGAAAAATGGATGTTTCAGTAACTCAGTTGCTGTTGGCCTCTTCGCAGGATCCTTTTGCAAACAATCTATGATCATTTTTCTAAATGTCTTCCCATATGCTTTATATTGCTCTTTTTCATCGGCCCCTGCATCCAATATAAAATGAAACGTAAACTAAACGCAATATAAACAAGAACCGATAAGAATATGTAAATGAAAGTAATAAGGTATTAACTACCTGTATCTAAATTCGGTGGATCATTTTGGAGTGTCAACATCAAAACCTTCATCGGTGGATACTTATGGTACGGTGCTGTGCCCGTTGCCATTTCAATGGCTGTGATGCCAAATGACCAAATATCTGCTTTGAAATCATAACCATGATCCTGGAAAGTTTAGAAAATCTTATTAAAAACAACAATACTTATAATAACCATTCACACAAATATTATTACAATAGATTTATTTGGCATTTATGTGTATAGTTCAAGTTAAGTATATTTTGATGATACTTATTGGTCCTAAATTAACATATTTCTTTCATTCAGAAATTACATAAAGTTAGTTTTCCTTTGCTTGTCAAATTATGTAAACAATCTTGACATTCCGTCGTAACGAAATATTAGATTTTAAAATAAGATAAATAAACACAAAACTCACTACATACACCCTCCATTTTTGACCCCCCTCCTCCCCTTATAACCCACCGTAACGTTTTCATGTACCCCCCTCCCTCCCCCTCTCTAAACGTTACGTAACACTCAAGTGACCATTTTTACCTTATTTATCTATTCAGTGATTTTTACCCTAAAGTCGCAAAAAGTTATGTTATAGTTTTTATCCTTGGTATACTTTTTAAATTAAATTGAATATGATAACCAGACAAAATCGAGGGGTTCCCCGTAACACGTAAATGAAAAGGGTTGCCAATTTGGGAGTTTTTTTCCCTAATTTAAAAAAAAATGTTACGTAACGTGTTGTAAGAAAGACCTCCTCCCGCCCCTGTAACGCATCGTAACGTTTTACGAGACCCCCCCCCTCCCCTCAAATTGCGTTACGTAATACTTGAACGCCCCCTAATTTATAATTTAACACAAAGATCTTATTTAAATCGAATTGGTAAATATTACTTTTATACACTGATAAAAGTTATACAGTGATTGTTTACAATATTCGACAATCAAAGGAAAACGGATTTTACCTAAAACTTTTTTTACTCGCCTGTTCCATTACTTCTGGAGCCATCCAACAGGGCGTTCCCACAAACGTGTGACGCACTTTTTGCCTTGAAATATCTCTACCGGTTGCCAGCCAGGCAGACACACCAAAATCAGCTATTTGAACCGTACCATCTTCACCTAGTAAAATATTCCCAGCCTTTATATCCCTGAAAAATTACAGATAAGAAGTTTTAATATCATTTGAATCATCACTCTAGAAAAATATACTTAATTTATGAAAGGAATGCTTTACACAAAGGTTCAGCTGTATCAATCAATAGAAATGATTTTTAAGCATTTGCATAAGTTATACACATCGAAATATTTTAAGAGTAAAATAATACTCATTAGTCATAGAAATAGGAAGAGAGAAAAATTCTGTATGATTTTAGCATAAATTAGCAGCCTGTGAAATGTTTGGTAACTTCCTATAGTTTAATTAGTATCAAGGATTTAAATATTATGTAATTGTTTGATGGAGAAAAACAGGATAAATTTCATTTTTATTCCTGTTTTTCTGCATAAAATAATAACTTTGAAGCACTCGTTTAATCAAAATCTGTTCAGCAGTTTAGTTATGATATGAATAATATGCAGATAGTTCTAGTTACTTTCGCATCTGATAATAATACTGATACAGGGTGAAATTGCAAGGTGTTACCAAAATGAGGTGACTGAGACAATCAAAACTTAAAACTTTTACTAAGGGGTCAGGGTCTCTGAAGGGTAAATAAAATTTCAGATGCCCCATACAAATCAGTACAGAGACTGAAAAAAAAGGATTCAAAGGATGGAACAATATTGATGCTCTCATTTACTTTCAATAATTTGGAAACACCTTTCAAAGTCAACACAACAACAAGAGCCGGGCTAACATGTGTAACAGATAAATGCTTTGCTTGCTATGCTCAATTTAATGATGAAATATACAATAAGATTTTTTTAAGAAAATTGCTATGCTTCACAATAAATATTCGCCCAGCTTTGATTATGGATGACCATTCGCATTAATGCACTAAATAGTGATCACAAAAAAAAACACAATTTACATAAGAATCTAATTGTATTATTTTTCTCAAGTTATAGAGTACTGTTTAATGATATCTATTTATTTAATGAATCAGTATAGTGTGTGTAATATAAAACCAAGTTGCTATGCCTGCCAATGCTAAGTGACACAGACATATTCAATTACAAAAATAACACTTACCTATGAATCTGTCCATTACTATGAAAATATTCAAGGCCTTTCAATACTTCTTTGAGGACTGTAGCAATAGTTGCCTCATCAAATACTCCATGCTTACAGTTAGTAACTTTCATCTTATGTTTTATTACGTCTAACAAACTACCACCTGAAGTATAAATGGTAAATTACCACAATGATTATACTATAGTAATAGTACTATGTAATTTCAAAGAACAGAGGGATAACTGTCTATACATTATTGGATTCAAACAATGTTAGCATCATTGACCGGTCATATTCAACCAAGGCATTTTACTTTTTTTTTTGTTGAATCCTTTTTGTGGAAGGAGCACTTATGTAGCTGGAGATAAAACCCCTTTTTACCTGTCTAGAGTTCCGGGTTAACACTAATGCTGGCACAAAAACAGATATTGGTAGAAATCTTGTCTTATTTCTTTTAATGTTACCTTATTTATTAAATGCATAATAAACATACCTTCTAACAGCCTGAGCACAAGCCATAACTCATCGTTTACTACAAAACTTGTATAGTATGTTACTACATTTTCATGATTACAACTAGACATTGCCTGTAATAAAATTGTGAATGAGATATATTTAGATAACTATTTGCAAATTATCAAAAAAATTTAATTAATGCACATAGGTAGTTTATGTTAGATGTATAACATGATGCTCCGAAAACTTAGCAGACACACTGATGGCAGTGTACATGAACATGGGTTCAGATAAAAGTTTACTAAAAAAAAGTACCCTTTGTACAAAAGTGTTAATGAATATTAACAGAATGAAGTTTAGATGAAAGACTACATCCGTAATAAATTAGATACCTGTATCTCTTTGAGGAGTTCATCCATGGATGTATTCCATTTCTCTAAATTAATTCTTTTAATGGCACATTTTTCACCTCGGGGTTTACAAAAAGCCCCATACACAACCGCAGTGGCTCCCACTCCTGAAATGAAATGATATACAAATATCATGAAACTGCACCAAGATTTAGTCATAAATAAATGTAAATAATTAATACAAATATTATTTTCTAGTTTGGTCATGTAAGTAGGTACCAAGTTAAAATCAATGAATAACTTTGAAATGTCGAAGTTCACCACCTGACTTATTGAAGCGTAAAGGTTATAATCACTTGAATGATTTTTTATTGTGCGTTGTTTCAATGAATAACATTTCATTATGTAAAGAAAACCTGTATATAGTCGCAGAATCAGATTTTATCCATTTATTGATATAAAAATGTGCAATGCAAACATGACACAAGTTATTTGACAGCTTGACATCATGCAAACACGTATTGTATGGTTATGGTGAAGAATATTAAATGTCCTATTTAATGTTATTTATTTTCAAGCAATCAGACATAAATTTAAAGTATACATACCAATAACATCTCGTAATTCGTAATCATTTTCACTATTAGGCCACGGACATGAAGTATTTGCACTGGTCGCCATTTTGCGATTGAATAAATTTCCGATTCCTACAGCCGCTGTTCCGATCGACAGTCGCGCAGCTTTTGCGTACGAAGTTAAAGTTGATAACTGGCGATCGCAGGCTCCAAATGATTTCTACATTTTAAATAGAAAAAAAAATTGCAGTACCTACATACACAATCGTAAACCACATCAAAGCATTAAATTCTTGTCTTGTCGCTAAAGTTTTTTTTTATCTGTCTCTGACACATTGCACCCATAACTTTTTAATAGTTTCCCGCCTTTTCGTTCGAATATAAAATAAGGAAGAGGTTTGATGTATAAGCAAAAAGAAAGAAGTTCTGTAGTTTTTTGACATACTAGGTATTCACTGGACCTTCGTGCGGGGTATTCTTCAGGGTACGGTACCTTACTGAAATTCTGAATGTATCTTGGCGGACAGCGGTCATAGATACAAATCGGTTCAGTAGTTTGAGAGTGAAAGAGAAACAGACATACTAAGGCCTGGCTTTTCATTAGCCAGATAAGAATATAAGAAATATTCGTCGAATAAAATACAATATTGCTAATTTGAAAACGTTTTTTAGTCAGCAACCATTTACTTATTTAAATGACATTTTAAAATCGGTCGTTTTATGCTCGAATAAGTTTTATCCAATGGTTTTATCTGATGTTAGAAAAATCAGCCCTAAATAAATTATAAATTACACTGACTGACTGATTACATTGAATGAGGTCAATATAATTTCACATATATTTACCTAGTACTATTTTAGTACTCTAGTCGCAATGAAGGTAAGGTAAGTCAGGTATCTACAGTTGTTGTGTATCAAAAATGTTTGATACTGTCTCCTTTTCTTGCGGCGTATTTAAAACTGAACGGAGACAGGACAGTACGAAGAACGAGCCGCATCGATCGATGCAGCTCGGACAGGTGCGAGCTCACTATTAGGGTGCATTTGTATCTACAAACATTGAACGTGACAGCAGAACACTTGCCGTGAGCCCTTAGACAAACTTTACAAAATATACTTCTTGTAGCCCCGTGACTCTGCCGTGACTATCGATGGCTGCGCCTGAGGTCTGCGCTGCCAAGTTACTCTGATTAAATGAATACCTTCATACGCACTTTAGAAGAAAGATACTTTATTTTATCTGCGACAGAACGTGTCCTACACGCTTCTTGTCTTTATATACAGGATGACTTTGAAAACATTGGCAATATTTGAAACTAAGAACCTACTCATGATTCCACAAGGCCATTCCACAAGGTAAAATGAAAATCAAATGATTTGATGAGCCCGAGAAAAATCATAAAGTATCACTCTGATTTTCGAAATGCGTTTATTCAATTCAATTCAATTCAAAGATTTATTTCAGACAAAGTCCATATCACAATACATTACCGTTTATGCGGGGTAATTTTTTCGACACTTTAATATTATTTGTCAATTAAGGAAATCTTATACTGTAATTTATGGGTTTTATTTGAAGCAATGATCGTTTCCGTGTGTTTGTGTATCAAATGATATTTTATTACAATTAATTTTCATTTCAACATTTGGAAGGGACTATGAATCATGAGTAGGTTCTTAGTTTAAAATATTGCCAATGTTTTCAAAGTCAACCTGTATAAATGGGCATTTAGACTCACCTCATGGAAAAAAATCCTCCGCCACGTCTGTCTGTCAGTTCGCGATAAATACATACTCGTAACTTAAGTAAGAAGGTAACTTTAATGTGTCGAAGAAAATGTTAAACACCCGCGTGTGCGAAGCTGGGACGAGTCACTCGCTAGTATAATTATGTAAAATGAATTAAATGAAAAAGATTCAATATTATATAAAATATTAAGTAAGCTGTTTATTAATACCTACTCAGGGTTCAAATGATTTAATAGCATGGTTGGCATTGAATGCCTGAGGTATCAAAATGCAACGGCACGTGTAGTTCCTAACTAGGGCAAGTTGCCAGCCGCCTACATTTATTTGTTACCAAATAATGCCGCTGCTGAACCTACAATACAAGTGTCAAAAGGCTCCAACAAACGTGCTTAGATGACCAAGGGTACTTTTTAGGGTTCCGTAGCCGAATGGCAAAAAACGGAACCCTTATAGTTTCGTCAAGTCTGTCTGTGTGTCTGTCTGTCCGTCCGTATGTCACAGCCACTTTATTCTTAAACTATTATCATTACACAGTTGAAACTTAGTTACGTAGATGTATCCTGTTAACCGCATTACGATTCTCATAGAAAAAATAAATAATAATAATATTTATGGGGGAAATACATGAAACTAAAACTAAAAAAAAATTTGGTCAAACCTATGCGTGTGAAGTGTCTATGGATAGGTCTTTTAAAATGACATAGAGGTTTCTAAAACCATTTTTTCTAAAAGTGTCACGTTGAGGGATAGGCGCTTCCTAAAGTCGTAAAATGGGCGTCCCCCCATCTAACTTTTGAACTAAGCGAGTGTAAATTTTGAAAAAAATACACAATGTAGATCGTAATAAATACTTTTAACAAAAATTGGTTTGAGCAAAATCGAACAAATATTTTTTAAGATATAAGGACATCTTCAACAACCGCATACATTACTTTGTTCTTCATAAAATACTATGAAAAACAAAGTTATATTTGCGGTCGACAAAATATTGTGGTATTTTGGCTAAGTGGAAGTAAGAATCACTAATTCTGTGAAAGTCGACACGGAACCCTCAGTGCGCTATAAACTCGCACTTAGCCGGTTTTTTTTACCAATAAATCCTTTAAATAAAAATATTCCTTGCATTATTGCACAAATAAAATATTATATGACAATCTCCTTATTTCTCTTTCCTTTCCTCCGTTTAGGAGATTTTTAAATAATGACCGTCAGGCCATTAGATAAAAATTTATTTATGTTATGCGTTAGCGTAAACAGGCCGCAAAGAACGAATTTTAGTTTTACAATTTACGAGTATATGTATGTTGTACAGCGTGTGGCCTGTAACAGGAGCTATAAATTTAATCAACGATTGTACAGAGTATACATGCAGAGTTACCTACCTGATCAAAGTGCTCTAAATTGCTTTAACTCAGAAATATAGTAATCCAAAGTTATAATAATCCCAAATCAATGTTTATCAAAATGGCTAAATTGTTGTATGTATAAATGACAGAAGCTGATTACAGGCCACATCGTGTATACCTCTATATAGCTTATAATTAGAAAACCTCTCATTTTACAAAGTTTTAACATCGTATATTTCCGATATTATCATGATGTGATCTATCCGTTTACAACTCGGATCAAGTGAGCCACCCACTCTCCGTAGTTAGAATTCAAAGCATTTTAGTATTTTTACATCTCCCCAAAAACAGTAAGTATTGATGCACGTTCAAAAGTTTTATCTTCCCTACTCCGTTACTATTATAGATAGATATAAGAAACCTTGATGCCATACAGGAGCCCTATTTTTGAATCACTCACGTCAAGATGGTGAATGATATTCAATGATTAAAGTCGAATTTTGGAATGAAAACCAGTTGTAATCTTCACAAAAAGGGTTTGAAAAATCATTGCTCAATTTTGTGAGTACTCACGTTTAGATTTTGAGTGATTTCCGTTGATTTTTAATGTGTTTTCGAACGAAAATCACACGCCATATCCGAGCGAGTGATTCAAAAATAGGGCCCCAGGTCTTTACGAGGTCTTTAATCGTATAACTAGGCTTGACTACCTAATCGATGGCGACAGTAAGCTGTTTACATCAGTCATGTCTCATGACCTAGCATATCTATATATTTAGTGTTTCAACGATCACCAATTGCCACCACACCAATTAAAGCTTCTTTATGATAATACGTCTCAGGAAATCTGAGGTATTTATTATTTTGAAGACTTTACGTTTGAAAGCAATTTAATGTTAACCGACTATAGAATGATATCTGTTGTACTTGTGCTTACTTGTGGAACTTTTAAAATAATTTCAGTTTGTTTTATTTGACGACCGGGAAACCGACATTTTTAGAAATTATTTTCTTAAAGGTTGTTTGTTCAGTCGCCAGCACACGAGGCCAATTCTTGTGCAGTTCATATACGAAAAAATTCACGGGTCGAATTTTTTTTTCAAAGAAAATACACATATTGCTTTATCCGGGTCACGATTCCTATTAGTAATGGAATAATTAGCATTAGCATATGAAATTAGCATGCTATTTTATGATTAGCAATAATTCAATTAATTGAAGTTGCGAAATTTCGTGAATGCTAAAATTCACAGACATTGCGCGAATCGTAGCAGCGATGCGCGAAGCATCGTATAGCTGTCTTATAACTTCATAGATTCGCACACACTGCTATTTTTAGCAATATTAGCAGGCAGGTTTGCTAATCCGCGTTCGGTTCAAATCCGAATGAAATACGAACAAAATGAAAGGGAAGGAAGTAACATTTCTTCAAAGTTCATTAATTAAGTAAAATGAAATTAAATACCTACTTACATCAAACAATTTATTGAAGCCAAATTAAAGTCTCAGCACTAACAATTTATTAAACTACATGTTTCAAAAAATATTAATTTTCATAGTTAGCATAGCATTCACGATTTCGCAATTTAATTAATTCGCTATTTCTCATATTGTTGAAATTTCATATTAGCATAGCAATAGCACTTAGCATACTATGCTATGGAAATTAGCATGCTAATTAAATTAACGAAAAATAGCAATAATTGCCATGACTAATTCCTATGCATTTTCTTTCGTGCGGTAGTTTTTTTTAACGTGGATTTATGTATTACTTGTTTTTTTCGGTAAAACAGTGAAACTCATAATCGAAATACCACACGAAATAAGTTCGATCATGTGAGAATCAGCCTCCAGGATACCCACTTATGTTGCAAACAGCCCTTATTACAACTACCTAAGATACCACAGTATTTGTACCTTGACGTGCTGTCGTCCGTAGGTACGAGTACATAGGCGTAAACCAACATACATCATACGAAAATCTTTAAAATAAGAAAAAATAACTTCTCTAAAATAAGTGACAGAGCAAGGTCTCCTATGAGTAAAATAACTTGAAAGGCACACATACCAACCTGTCTGAAAACGCCATGAACTCCTGCAGAAATGACGTCACCGTGCGGCTCATCACTGAAAAATAAAAATAATATAATAAATAATCAATAATCTATATATTTACAAAAAGTCGTGTTAGTAACACCACTTAAGTATAGCTCGCGAACGGGACGGACCAATTTTCATGATTTTTACTTTGTTGGATTCGTCTTTACCCCGAATAAGACATAGGGAAGTAAACGAACTTCTCCGTATTCGCAAGTTAATTTAAGAAGCCTTCGTGCTACGTCGTAAGGCTTTAGGCTACACGTTAATAATACGGGCCACATGTTCTGACCCGACGAAGATAACTTTTGTTAAATCTAACTGAGGTTCAATCATTATTTACCTTGTTGCTGTCAGTTTCTAAAACTGTTTACAGATTCAAAAAGGCAAATACATTTTAACTCAGGTTAGATGTACCCTTGTTGCAAATGAGCCTCAGTAATCTTAATTCATCAATCATCATCAAATATGTTACTATAATTTGCTGTTTAATATACTCGTACAAACCGGATCAAGTATAGAAACTCCTACTTACTGAGTTTAATTTCTCTGAAAGGGAATTTGCCACTAAAAAGGGTTACTACAAAAATTGATAAATCTCGAATATTAATCCGGAAAAATAATGAATTGTTACGAACTTAAAATAAATATAACCATGACATTTAATTTTATTAAGAGTCAGATTTGTAATTTTTTAGATTGGTTCTGCCCATTGTGATATAGCCGGAAACAATCAAAGGGAGTATCGCGATAACAGTGAGATAAAACAAAGTTAATCTGTCCGTAGTTAAATCAGTCCTTAATATAGAAATTCATAATTATCGACGCTGAATAAATATGGACATGGCAATGGATGTTTCTATAGGTAGATTTAAATATAAATAATAAACGATGTAAATGTTTGTGCCAGATTAACAAAGAACGACAAAGAACGAGAATTAGGCACAGTAAAGCACTCAATAAGTCACTCAGTTGTGCTATAGAATGTCGTCTGCCCGAACTAATTATCTCAGAAGCATACTTACAAACAAGCATAATAAATATTCAGTTACTCATATTGTATTGATTAAAACAGTTTTCTTCTAAAGGATTTACTGAGATTGCTAAGAATGAACTTGTTTTGTCAATTAAATATTTATTCCGCGCCAATTCCGCTATAATCTAACTCCCCAGTTATTAGCGTTACCTTTTTTCTGGAAACACTTACAGAAATGTAATTGATTGAGATTACAACCTGTATAAAAAGAGGGACAAGTTGGGAAATCATTCACAAGCACAAAATAGGCGGTTCGGTTCTGACAAAATTGGAAGAGAGAAGGGCCTTCGGTTTCCACAATGATGGCTCGGGATGGTTTGCTTAAGGTCAGTGTAGTGGATATTTCACGTACGTACGTACGTAGGTGTATTTTGAGATGATTAGTGTTTTAGAAGTGCAAATCCTATGTTCCATGTATGTCTTTAGTTTGCGAGCTCCCTCTATGTGGCCCTGTCACCATCTCAGAGCTTTTTTGAGTGTACTGCCATTAAGTTAAAATTAATAAGTTAATTTTATGACTTTAATTATATGTATACTTAATGCTGTCCGTTTTAACAAACTATTATGAGTGACTCTGAAAAGTTCCTCTAAATAAATAAAAATGAAATTGAATTCTTAGGATTTTGCAGTTCTATTTTTACAAGGATACTAAATTCTATGGGAATTGGTGATCGGAAAAAAAGCAGATTTAAATGGAAAGTAATGATTGTGATATCCGGGTGAAGTGGTCATAATAAAAAGCAATTTGTTTAATGGTCGTGCTACGTAATTAACGGATGCTTTTCTTGCCAGACTTATGTTTCCGATTTGAATTGCTACATTCTAGAACTCGTTCATGTCACAACTCAACTCCTTTCAAACGACGAACCTCCGAAATAAGTTAAATTAAATGTAGGACTGATTTACTTTTTGTGCCTAACTTCGTTAATGCCACTGATTTCGTTGACTATACAATCCCTATGTGGTCTTTACTTTAGCGCCCGACTGTATATTAGCAATACTTTGAGAAAGGCTGTTTTAGAATTAAGAGATTCGATGCTATGGATCTCGGTCAGTCGGTCAGTCACTCGCATTTCATTTTTGTAAAGTAATATAAGCAATACAGACAGGAGATCAACTTTGAATAACTCTCGTCAAATTTACGAGTGATTTTCATGCGAAGATCAATGAAAATCACGAAAAGAAGTTGATACGGGTACTTACAAAATTCAAACAAAAATCACACTCCATATAGTGGCCAGATATTCAAAAAAACCGGACAAGTGCGAGCTGGACTCGCGCACTGAGGGTTCCGTGACAACTTTAACTGAATTAGGGATTTTTACTTCCACTTAGCCAAAATACCACAATATTTTGTTGACCGCAAATATAACTTTGTTTTTCATAGTATTTGTATGAAGAACAAAGTAATGTTTGCGGTTGTTGAAGATGTGCTATATATCAAAAACTACTAGTTAGATTTCGCTCAAACCAATTTTCGTTGAAAGTATTTGTTAAGATGTACATTATGTATTTTTTCCAAAATTTACACACGCTTAGTTTAAAAGTTAGATGGGGGGGGGGGGGGGACGCCCATTTTACGACTTTGGAAGCGCCTATCCCTCAAACGTGACACTTTAGAGAAAATGGTCTTAGAAACCTCTCATTCATTCATTCTCAAACCTCTGTCATTTTGAAAGACCTATCTATAGACACCCCACATGCATAGGTTTGACCAAAAAAATATTT
Source organism: Pyrausta aurata (assembly GCA_963584085.1). NCBI lineage: Eukaryota > Metazoa > Arthropoda > Insecta > Lepidoptera > Crambidae > Pyrausta > Pyrausta aurata. The sequence continues at coordinate 14,070,682 of OY757251.1, read as the reverse complement.
TTAGGTTTTAGTTTCATGTATGGGAGCCCCCTTAAATATTATTATTTTTTTATTTTTTCTATGATAATCTAAAAGCGGTTAACAGAATACATCTTACTACCAAGGTTCAACTGTGTAATGCTAATAGTTTTAGAATAAAGTGGCTGTGACATACGGACGGACAGACAGACAGACAGACAGACAGACAGACAGACAGACTTGACGAAACTATAAGGGTTTCGTTTTTGCCATTCGGCTACAGAACCCTAAAAACGTGCCGTGCTGTGTTTTGAATAGTTGCCAAAACGACTACCTACGAGAATTAATCAATATTGAATGGGCACTTGCAAACTTGCAATCATAAACACGCATTACCGAAGCTTATCTGATTTTCTTTTGTTTATTCATAAGAATATTTTATGCCCTTAAGGCTGCTGTCACCTACCTTCTAACAAAGTTCAAGTGCAGTTTTCTTCCCAAAAATGACTTAACTGACAACTTTTTTTGACTGATTTGTGTAGAAATAAGCTATCTACATAAGATGTAAGCTCTGAATTTTTGATTCAATCTTTAAAATGCCTGTAATTTGCAATCATAGAAGCCAAATTGACGGTTTTTCTGGTGCACTTTTCTAGATCAGTTGTTGACGTCAGCTATCGAAATAACATAAACTTGAAGGGAAACTCGACAAGGTGTAGACTCTGTTTTTTTTATTTATTGCTCTGGTTATTCCAAATGAAGACAAAATTGATACCATGTTTTGGCATAAAATACGCACCTAAAGACAGGCGATTATCTCTGAGATACATTGCACTTATTCTGTGTTGTTTGATAAAAAAATGTTATAGAGGTTCCTATCTTTGTCTTAGCATCTAAATTCTTGATTTTATCGTGTACAATATATTCAAAATATCTTACTAAAGTAACCTATAAATTTGAGATTTGGAGCTGTCACGGACGTTCATCTTCGATCGAAATTTGACAGACAGCGCCGAGCGCTCGGAGGGGAAGGGTGTGTCGCTCGTTGTCTTCGCTGCTAGTCTTTTATTTCGTGTATGATACTAATTCCAAATTTGAAAATATCACGCTTTGCACAATTTTTATACGGCTACCAATTCGCTTTGAGGCTTTATGCAACAGGCATAAAGCCATAGTGCATTTGGATCGTCGATGGTCTCTAATTATAACAAAAAAGTATTCGTTCTTTTGTATCGATTAGTAGTTGTATTTAAATGATTAATCAATGTTATGTAAACTTGCATAGAAAGGAATCCTTATTAATACTATAAACAAGAAAGATTTATATGTATGGCGACTATTTCAAGAGGTTCATGAGTTATAACGAAGATCTTTTATCATATACAATTTGTATTTTCGAAACTTGATCAAACAAAATGTGCAGATACTAGGACCAAAATTATCGAAAAAAATAATAATAATAAAAAATTGTCTACAAAATAAAATTGTGGTATATGATGAGCAAACTGTTTCTATCACCACACAGTTAAATGTCAATTTTAGACAACTACTGAATTAATAAGTCCAAGAATAGGCAATAGTACCAATTCTATTGCATATGTATGGGGTTGCAAATAATAACCTTATTTATATAAAATAAAGTAATATCAGTAACACTACTTTATAGTTCAACAACGGTAGACCGATTTTCATGATATTTACTTTGTTGAATTGGTATTTACCTCTTACCCCTTAAGTTATTATAAAACAGGGCTGGGGCGCGCCGAGGCTGGATATGAAGCAAAGTTTTCTGTGGTCGAAGTTTTTTTTTTCACTAAAAAGTCTAAAACTCTTCAAAGGACTCCAATTTAGGCAAACCATTTATTTTTGAAGTCAGTGCCATCGCATGGGCTCTCTCAAGTTCCATCTTAAGCGACATCTATCTGGGCATCGACTCCAAAAAGAAATGGTTTGCCTAAAATGAAGTCCTTTCAAGAGTTTATTCAAGACTTTTTAATGTGTTTTGTTTTTGAAGTCGGTTTTATTGAAATAGTATATATATGGTGGTGAAGTGACCATTAACCCAAAAAAATTGAAGACAAATAAGGGCTTTTGTTTTAAGTATTTGACTTTGAGTAGTAAACAAGTAAGTTTATAAATTTTCTTACATCATTCGTGCTTTGGATTTTGAATAAGAATAAACGGACGACAAAAAGTAAAAAGTCAGTTTTTCTTAATATAGACCGTATATAGGCGTTATTTAGTTTCACAACCTTTGATGCGCACTTGTACGTACATACCATTGGCCATTGGCGTCAATTCCATACTGTGTGGGACTTGTTCATGGCATTAATTCCATACGCTAGTAACAGTGTTTCAATGGTTTAAACCTAAATAAATAGGGCAATATTTTGCTTATTTAACATTACTTTTCTTTCTACCACAATCTACAACCACAACCTAACTATAAACTTGTATAGTAAAACGCTTGTTTAAATAGAAGCGTTTCATGTGATGTTTATGTAGTTAATATGAACCTGTATTCAAATTGTACGCAAATGCCATGAAGTTCCATGGTTCTGTTCAAGTCCAGAGGTATAATATTTCATTATTGAAAAATGTATATGGACAAAATGGACAGTGTTATGCAAAAGGGTGTCAAGTGACATATTGGTCATTTCGAGATAAACGCGTTTAAAGATTTTCAAGGTCGTCACTTTTAAAAATTGCTGTAACTTCGTATTTACACGGTTTACATGCATGGAAATTGGCATAACTACAGAATGAGAAGTATATTTTATGTATTTGATGTTCATTTGTGTGAATTATAATTATACAAGTAGATAAATGCAATTAAAACACTTAAAACCTTTTTGCTTTAATAGGATATCGTTGCAAATAATTTGCTAAAAGGTTTTAAAGTACTTTAAATCCCTTTTGCAAAACTCTTTTAAGAATCCTATTAGTATTAGTTTTATAGTCAAACAGTTTCAACGACACAGTTCTTTATATTTTTATGATTTCTTCATTAAATTTCATTTGTTAGAAGTTTATAAAAAGCGTTACTTTCAATAATTCTAACGTTCTAGTAAATCCACACACTTTTTCTGGATTTTTGCTATTCGTAATTTAATCTGCGTATTTCTATGCATTTTGTAATACTTGATTATCAATGAACAGTCTGCCCATGGCGAAATCAGTATAAAATACAACTTCAGGTGATAGTTTGATCAATCAAGACCTATATTCAAAAATGTATTCTGTTTTTAATTTGTATGTACTATGTACTTCCAAAACCGCAGTAAATTGCTTCTTTTTGCCAGATTTGATTATTAAAAATACAGATATTAATCTTAAGACTCTTACATCCATAGGTCACTATTATTTTATTCAAAAATAATAAGATGCCTTCGTAAAATCATTAGAAAAATCTGTATTTTTTAAAAAGTTAATTTAAAAATAAATTCTCTTCTTTTATAAGGATTTTGGAATACATAGATGATTTTGTTTAAAGTAAGTCAAACTGGATAGATTTTTAGGAGTTAGTAGGTTGAATAATCTTTTTATAGGAATTATGACTAGGATGACTTGTCGTCCTATTCATTGGTCAAAAATCTTAAACTAAGGTCTATTTAGTCATTATTTAAAGATCTTTGCAAGAAAAAACAACAGCTGTTTAAACCTGACAGATCAACAATTCAAAAAACACAATAATTTTAGTATTTCCATTAATAAACATGGACTTGAAACCTTTTTGTTAAAATAAATTCAGCAATAATAAATCGCTAAACGGTATTAAGAACACATGAAACCTTTTTGCATATATCAGTATACTCAATGGGTTGTTTCGCAATACGTTATTTTGTGAGATAACTTTTAATATAAATTTTTTCGAAGTTCGACCTTTGGGCGACCAGTTAGAGGACATTTTTGCGAATCCAGTGGTACCAATAACTCCATACCTGATTTTAGGTCACTTGACACCTTTTTGCATAACAGTGTCCAAATGATATAATACCGGTGTAAACCAAATAATTAAATAAAAATTATCTTGTTTATCATCTGTTATACATGAAATACTTGAAATCTTGATCGAAATTTTCTTAACTACATTTTCTGAATGTCAGCTATAATAACTTGTGACATATTTCATATATCAAAATACAAATCATATCAAAGAACAGCGTTACACTAAAAAGCATTTATGTGTAAATAAATCCTCATAGCATCCAGCTGGTATGACACGTGGTAGATCAAGCGCAGAACCAATGGCATCATCCACCAATAACCCTTAGTCCCCGTTTCTCGTGGAGTTTACATTCGTAAAAAAATACCTACTCTGAGAAGTCACGATTTGGGTGAAGACAAAAAGAGGCAGATAACCGGTACCAACCTAGTGATGTGCCAAGTCATCTATTTTTAATCTCGAAATATTTAAGAAATTCGTTACAACTAGAGATGCGCCGAGTAGCACTTTTGCCGAGTACCGAGTACCGAGTATTACTCGGTTCATTTTTTTTCCAACCGAGTACTCGGCCGAGTAACTCGGTCAATCAATCAAATTCCTGTTTCGGGTGTGTAAACAAGTACAAACCAGGTTCGCGCAGAGGGCGATGATCCTAAAAGCCCCATTTTTTTGTATTAGAAAATCCACAGCATGATGATAACATAAAATATAGACCAATGACGGATTTTCATTTTATTTACTAAATTTAAATAAGGTCGCTATTTCAAAGAAAATTTGCTAGCAAAAGACAAGATTCCTTTCGAGTGGTGGGCAGAGCCCCGAACAAGGTATTCAGAACTGGCACGCTTAGCAAGAGTGTTTCTATGAGCACCTGCAAGCACCATTCATAGCGACTGATTATTTTCGGAGGCTGGTAAAGTCTTCGAAGAAAAAAGGTTTGTCGTTACTAGAACGTGCAGAGAGCTTTGCATCACCACAACACAATGAAACTATAAAATTTTACACATTATTATTTTTATTAACGTTTTCCTCATTTTGTCTCTACTCATTCATTATCATAATTGAGGTTGTGAAAGATTTCCCCAGTCGTTTAGATGATATCTACCTAAATATATTGATTTACTTAAACCGAGTATACTCGGCATTAAAACCGAGTTACTCGGCCGAGTACGAGTATCAAAAAATCTGCCGAGTACGCCGTGTACCGAGTATTAACCGAGTACTCGGCCCATCTCCAGTTACAACAATCCAAATAAGGACCGACTGACACTAGAAAATTGTTTTAAAACAAGATTCAAATCAAGACTTGAGTCGGAAAAGTCTCTTTAAAGCATTTCAATTCCATGAAATAGCCAACACGGCACAACACTGGTTAGTCGTTGCAGGTCAGTGCGTGTTACCCGCCTCTATATGTCTTCACCCTTTGGATGCATTTCGTTTTTTCTATGCTGTAAGTTTTTTACGTTATTATAACTGTACGTTTGTGTTTAAATCTGTGAATCTAGTTATATAATTATCAAAAGGAAAATGTTCGCGAACGGAATTGACGCGAGCCCTGATTCCGAACTGTATTCACTGTATTCGTAATAGGTATTTTAAATACAAAAAAACTGGTATAACATTAATTTATCACATCGACTTTTATAAGACCATCATTTTCTGTGTTCATCATACGCATAGCCTACTACCTAGAGATAAAGTATCAAAATTGTTTAATTACAGTTAACATTTTTTTGTGTCCCGGACATATAAAATCGCACACACACATTGATAAATTCGGTAAAATCTGAGAATCTCCAGACTGTCATATTCATATGGCTCTTAAAAGCACCAACTATAAGAATACTAGATAATAGAATAGTATATAAAACAACGAGGTAACAAATGTTTTCGTGTTTGTACGAGTGGCATGGCACCTCCCAAAAGCCCAGATGCCCAGATGTTTTTAAATTAAAAATTAGGTCATGAGCCTATAGCAAATTAAGACGTGTTGTAGGTACTTTAACAACTTCACTTATCTGTAATTTAACTACTACCTAACACGTTTAAAAACAAAAACAGAATTTAATTGTTACCTGCTGCCAACGTTATTGTCTCGGTACAGCCCATTCTCAGGAACAGGCTCCATTTTGAAGGTCCCACGGTGTTTTCTTCTTATCTCCATAATGCAACTTCTGAAGACGAAAACATTTTTTCCAATTTATTACACACATTACCACTTTCTCTATTTTTACACGCACTGTGATTAATTTGACATCTGTGATATACCGCTCGATAAATTATTGTAGATATTGCAAAAGGTTGGGTATACGGATAGCTTTCGATAAATGCATCTATGTAAAAAAGTTAGTTCATGTACTAATACCCTTTAAATATTAAATTCAGAAGAAATCTAGGTAAATGAAGATCCATTATAATGCCCGATGTAACTCAATACTTCTTTGCAAATGGGTAATGGACTTTGTTATCAAATAAATGGAACAAACAATTGGCTCGAGCCATAAATACGGTTTGCTACGGTGTTGAATGGCATAAACTACCTGCAATAACCTACTTAGTCGAAGTCGAACCTAACCCAATATTTCATAAATATAAATGCAAAGTTAATCTTTTTGCTTCTGAAAGTCTGAATATTTCAGTTTGGATTTTCGCCAAAATATGGGCAGGTGTGCAAAAATTTATGCACCCTATACCTTAACAAAGTATTCTTCTTCGCATAAATCCTGCCTTTAAAAATCCGAGTAGGTACTAGTTACACTAAAAAATCTAAACAGGCTCGATCTGACCGCCTGTTTTTATAATGGAGTTGGACAATCAGCTATTTGACCCTAGCTTAAAAAAAAAGATTAAGGCCCGGTAGCGTGAACGATAGTAAACTCTACAAATGATTAAATGCCGTTACCAAGCAATTCCATAATCCATTTACATTGGCCAATCTGAATTTTAGTTAAGGTATTTTTTTTCAAATCACGCTCAATTGTAAATATTTTACCGCTGCACTGGTAACGATATTTAACCTTAAGTTGAGTTGACTAATCGATCTCAAAGCTGGGCCTAAATAAGTTTCTGCGTCGTTTTGTCGTTTACAAAAATACTTGAGTTAAATAATAAGCTGTGTCGTTTGAGCCCATTCAACCGATAGGTTAGCCACCACGCGATCGAGCGTTTTAGTTTATCCACTGGTTCTAAATATAGCTGGTAGGTACAATAGTTATTTACAGGATGCGGTGCTCCTCTGACTCCGTGGCAGGACACAGGATACTTGGCGAATGATTTATTTACTTTATTTACTACGTACAGTCGCCAGCACATCTAACGTTAGTAGGTACACAACGTGTTCTTTTTGTTTTTCAGAGAAGGAATTTAGGATATGAATTAAGATTAAGGATATAAATCAGATTACATAAATAAAGGTCAATTTTTTTCTAGTTTCATACAAAGTAATTCAATTACTACCGCTTTGCACTCCGTGTGTCCGTAATCCGTAAAATAATATAACTATGATTATGAATAGCAAATATTTCATCATAATGAAAAGGTAGCTTAGTACAACCTATCAAAAAAAGTATGCTGAATTGCTGGCAAAAAGATCATCGTAAACTTTTTTGGCGGGACCTCAAAAGTATTACTAGCGTACCTAGTAACCTGATTTTACCTACCTATTTTACATTTTTTTTAAATAAGTAAAACATGAAGATGCGTTTATAAGATGCGCTGATTTCCGAAAGCAAACAACCTATATCCCTATACCACAGAATATGTAACATTAGCCACCTACACCTACTGGATTCTACAGTGTTTTTGAGTTTGAAATTGTACTCGTGTCCACTTTACGTAGGTACAATTGTGCTGCAATTGCGTAGGCAGAAAAAACTACTGCATCGCTGATTACTCGCAATTAGCAATTAATAAGCATTAAGAGGATCGTGTGCGCGCAAGCTTCCATACAAAAAAAGAAAACGTTTTCCACCCCTTAAACGTTGTCTCATTTTGTAATTTTTTTCACATATTAGAGATATTTTGATAAGCTATGCTCGTACGTTTTTTATTCTTTTTAAATATTGTATATTTCAGAAAATTTAAGAACCTAAACATTCACCATGTTGACTAAAAAATCTCTTCGGAAATTCGTCCAAATTTAACTAATCAAGCCTTTATACAAAAAATCAAAGACGTACAAGCGTAGTTCAGGATGTATGAAAACGAATGAGACCAAATTTGTCTTATTCCATAAAGGTTTACGGGTAGGAAAACGTTTTCCCCCGCGCGCATATTTCGACCGTTGGCGTTCCAAATGTATGACAACTCGAACCTGCACATAGCTCGAAAACTAAAGCCATTCATTAATTTATTTATGCTTAAGGAATTTCAAGAAAGCAGGATCTAGAACAATTTAAATTGGATTTAGATATCCCCTTATTCAACTGCATATTATACACTTAGGCCCAGTTGCGTGATTGATAGTTAACTCAACTAATGGTTAAATGTCGTTAAAGTCAATTTTTTATTGCTTATTAAATTGTAAACAATAATGGCATTCCTTTATAACTAAATAATTCATTTTAAAATAAAATAAACACAAAAGTAACAACTTACATTGGTATAAATTGCACTTGTAAAAAGACAACTGTGAACCTGTGACAGACGAGGAACTTACATTGGTATTAATTCATAGTTGAACCCTGAGATCTACGATCAGATAGTTAACTCTTGACTTATATTATTTTAAGAGTAATAAAAAATCGTTTACAATATTCGACTAACAAAAAAATCGGGTCACCAATCAACAAATCAATCACCAACGGGTGAATATTTACGATTGTGCGTGTTTTGAAAAAATACTGCCTAACCAATGGTCATTAAAATATATTCTGACATTTGGTTAAATTATTTTTTCTTTAACCATAAATATTCAACCATTGGTAACCACATTTAACAAGAAGTTCAGCTAACTATCGATCACGTAACTGGGCTAAAGGAAACATGAAAAAACATCTTTGTTATTAATATAGTTCCTTATTATTTACCTACATTTCATACAGTTAACCTTTGGTTCACTTGGCAAAGATTTAATATATATACGACTAAATGCCTCATAGTTAAAATTTAAGGCGATAAATAAAAATATCAAGCAAACAACAAATGTAAACAACTTCACAGATGCATTATAGTGACACAAGAATCAAGAGAATTTGTAGTGAAAATTTAAATCGCCTTACTTCAAGGTGCAATGCTAAGTGTGATAATGGTCAAATGTAAACAACTTCTTAAACCACTAAAAAGCATCGGAGTTAGCGACGAAAGAGGACTCGCAGTTAATAGTTGATATATCGTCTTACCACCTTCCAATTCACGGTAATGTTTTGCACCTTATCACTAACGGGCTAATCTCGTGCCCGAGCAGAACTGCCAGCGTGACGTTGATCCCTCGGGATGGGAACACAAGACTGCCTCAGTGCGCTACAGAGCAACCCACGGGCTTAGGCCTCATCTCAGGGATTGCCAATCACAGTTCGTTAGCGTCAATTGAGTTTTGCATCTTTTGTTCCAAATGTGCTCACTATACGTCCGATGATGAATGATACCATCAGATTATAGGCACTTACTGAGTTATAGTAACTTAAGTTGATTGCTTTTGAAGCTTTTGTGTTATTAATCCGTTGGATTAGGCATTGGTGAGGACGTAAGCTTATAATTGAGCGGCTTAATCATATGTTCCGGGATCAATATCACCGAACTATTTATTATATTAGGTTATGCTTCCTTTACCAGGGGCCCTATTTTAGAATCACTCGCGTCAATACAGCCTGTGATTTTATATAATCAATGATTGATTTTCAAACGATGATCAACTCGGAATACTGATGCGAGTGATTAAAAATTAAGCTCTTGATACTTAGTTGTTTGGAAGTTAAGAAGCAATCAAACTGTCTACTCAAATGACTCTTCTCTTCTTATTACAAGCTCTTAAACTGTTTTTGGGATTCTAAAGTGTACTTTTTCTTAGCCGAAATTGAGACGTGTCTTAGAAAGTGCATTGTGGTATTATCAAAAAGGGAGTGATTTTATGAAAGTGATAACTAGTTTACTTGGCCACCTAACCAAAAACTGCCAGTCCACTGGTTACTACAAAGAGGAAATATAAAAGGTTCGAAACCTCTGACCCTAGTCGCAAGCGCATTTGACTGCTGAATGTAAATGGATGTGTACAGTAGAAGAAAGTGCTTGCAAGCAATATGGTGGACACTCAGCCTTGTCAGTTATTTGCTGAATGACAGCTGTTAGTTTAGCTAACATTTGTAAACAGAATGGAAAGAGATATATGGCAGCAGTACCGACCAAGCGCTAACTTCTGTTTGGAAAGAAAACTTTGGAATTAAGGTTAGGACTTCAGGCAGCCTGTCAACGCCAAATGCTTTGTTAGCGCTTTCTTCGGCAAAATGCACTTAATCTGGGCGTCGAAGGTCGGCCACTCCTGGGTCGCGGTGAATCAGCCACCGACCACAGACAAACAGACGGACTAAAAAAACAGAGTTGTTTTGAATTGATTCAAATAATAAACATAGTAATATAAATTGCACTTGTAAAAAGCAACCGTGACTCTGTGAAATAAATAAGCGTGACTTATTTCACTATAACAGCAATCTCGCAACATTGATGAGGTCACGCAGCCTACGCGTTAAAAGAAAGCACATGCAACATTCAACAGGTTTGTTAATATGATGGTGGCCGAATGGTATAAGATACGCCCTTATAGCATAAGACACGGGGTTCGATTCCTCGTCACAGCGTCACAGAGTCGGGTCTACCTTGTTTCGCAGAATTTTTATTGTCATAATTTTATTTGGCATATCATCAAATAGCATAAACTTCCTTTCGCAGAACATCAATTAGCATTCACTCATTTATCAGACGTTCAAAACGCATAATCGTGTAAGCTAGAATCATCTTTAGGCAGAAATTTAATATTCATAATAGTCTTAAAGCAGAATCATCCTAACGCAGAAAGTTCACAGATAGAATCGTCTTGTGGCATACAATTCATATATATAGTCATTAATAGGCAGAATCATCCTATCGCAGAAAGTTCACAGTCCGAATCGTCTTTTGCCATATTTAAAATCATTACAAGGCAGAACTATCATATGGTTTTTATTTCTCTGTTTATCCCAAGTAGTTCTATCTCAGCAATACTAACAAACAACATGCATGGCAAATCAAACATGCAGCATGCAAGCAAGCATTCAGCATGCAAGCAATTATGCAGCATGCAAGCAAGCAAGCAAAGCATGCAGCATGCAAGCAAGCAAGCAAAGCATGCAGCAAGCAAGCAAGCATGCAGCATGCAGGCAAGCATGCAGCAAGCAAGCATGCAGCAAGCAAGCATGCAGCAAGCAAGCAAGCAAGCATGCAACATGCATGGTTTCTGTCACGGCTCCGGCGCTGCGGGGCTCCGGCAGTCCCACGCGAGCTTATCGTCGCAGATGGTTTTCGCTCACCACCGCAGCTTCGGCTTGCTGGCCGGCTTCGCCGGCCAGCCTCAGCCGCGGCGGCGACCTTTCAATCCACCTGCTCCTCAGCTCGCGGGCTGCCTCGCCCCTCCGCGCCTACGCGATTTTGAATTACACTCTAGGGGTGGGGCAAACAAGACTGCGTGGAGTCGGTTTTGCACCGATTCGTTTCTGTCACTAACTTTTGTACCACAACTTAATTACTTTTTAATTCAATTTTAGGGTAAAATACTATTTAAAAGAAATAGCAATATGTGAAGTGAAATTATTCCAAACGAAATTCTGCTTTCTTCATAGTATGCCTAGTCAAATTATGCCAAATAAACATTGTGCTTAGCGAAAGTATGCAAAGTAAAATTTTGCCAAAGGTAATTATGCCTTATAAATTTCTGCTATCTTAAAAGTATGCCATTGTAAATTCGGGAATATAAATATTCGACCAAATAATAATTATGCTAATAGAAAATTCTGCCTGAATAATATTCGACTAAAGAAAATTATGCCAAGTGTGTTATGCCAAGTGACTTTCGGAGCAAAAAGATTCTGCCAGATAGAGGGAACCCCACAGAGTCACGGTTGCTTTTACAAGTGCAATTTATATTTTTAAGTTTGTGTAGTGACAAAACACTATAAAAACAAAGATCAACAATAGACTTAGTTCTTATTTGTACCAAAAATAGGATAGCAAAAAAGACCCGTTTTTGTGTCGTGTATGCAAGCGGTTTTCTTAAGAAAGTGGTTAGGCACCAGAAACGTCGACCGTACACACAATCTTGTACAGTCCCCAAATTTTTGGTGTTTTTTTTTTATTTTACTTATTTATTTCAATTGGTAACATAACAGAAATAGATCACAACCAGTAAGACTATATAGCTGACCAGTAGAACTGTCCTCGTAGCATGTTACACACTAAATGCGATAAATGAAAATACCAGACATGGTTTTGAAAGGTTTTCACTTTTCATCATTCAAAGTACTACTTGCACCATTGAATGGATTGAAATATGAACAGACTGATGATTTAATGTTTTTCTTACTCACCAGGTCCTCTGCGTTTTATGCATCAGCCTAGCATCAGTTCTGGGCTCGAGCGAGGAGACGACAAAAGAGTTTATCGAGCACGTACTCCGGATTCCAAACCCTGACAAGGTTCTGAACTCAGTCCTCGGAAGGCTGCAGAGGAACAGGCAACATGAGCTGGAGCTCAGAAGGCAGTTGGCAGAGGAGGCTGACTGTGAAGAACCAAGTGAGGTGGGTGTTGGTGGGAAGTCTTTGTGCTGGAAAAGCGCAAACAAAGCTTTTGACAAAGTTCCAGTCGGATCTCGTGGTCACAAACTTGCATTTGTCGTTATGCCATCATCACAAAAGTGTGGGGGAAAAATGAGAGCTACCGTATTTAACGCAAGCTCAAATGTTGATTTTACTTGATCATCATACTTCTCAGCACTAGCTCACAATTGGCTACTTAATTGACTGCTGTATTATGGATGAAGCTGTGGTAGGGACGTGTAGAGGTATATAATAAGTGTCCCCAGTGGGTCTATATGCAAAAATAAACGACTTTTATGACTTTTTTAAACTTACGTCAGATGTTTGTCTCAACGAGCTATAATTATTTTAAAAAGGAAATGTATGCACATAATTGTGCACTACACATAAACAGCTTATCGATTACGATGAGAAATCGGTGGGTAATGAATATTTCAGACTGACTTACTCTAAAAAAACCGGCTAAGTGCGAGTCGGCCCCGCGCACTGAGGGTTACGTTCCACCTTTAACTGGATTCGGGGTCTTCTTACTTCCACCTAAAGAAAATATCACAATATTTTTAACAGCAAAAATAAATTTGTTTTCATAGTCTTTGTATGAAAGACAAAGTTATATTTGCGGTTGATAAAAATGTGAAATATCTCAAAAACTACTGGTTCGATCTTATTCAAACCAATTTTTGTTGAAAGTTTTTGTTAAGATCTACATCATGTGTTTTTGTTTCTTCAAAATTTCACTGTCTTAGTTTAAACGTTAGATGGGGGCTTCGGAAGCTTTGAACGCGTAAGACTTTTAGAAAAAATTGTTTTAGAAACCTCAATGACAGACCTATCCATAGATAGCGGGTTCCGTTTTTTTCATTCGGCTACGGAACCCTAATACATATTATTGGCTACAATAGTGAAATTACTCAAAATAAAGAAGTTAGTGTCAAAATCAATTTTCAAGATATGTCTGATTAACAACCTACTAGTTTTAGATTACTCCTTACAATCAAACTAAGCAAAGTTGCAAGACGTCTTCATTGTTTCCCAGGGGCCCTATTTTTGAATCACTTGCGTACTACGAGTGATTTACGTTCGGAAACGAGTTATTTTCGTTGACTTTTAATTCATCTTCGACCGAAAATCTCTCGCCATTTTGTAGCTAGTGATTCAAAAATAGAGCTCCTTGTGTATTGTATGGCGTTTTCCATTCGTCAACATCACCATCTAAAGCCAAGGGTGTATATGTAAAGTAATTTTAAATGTATATATTATTGTAATAACGGCGCCGAACTCGAAACTATGTTCTTCTAGTTATTTTGTATTTTTCAAATGATATTTGTAATAATCTCATCATTGAGGGAGCTTTATCTGAAAATTTATCGTCATTGGTCTAACCTTATTCAACACAAAACTAAGTAGTATCAATCTAAGGCCCACTTGCGCACGATGATTTAACCCAGGATTACGCTAACCCAGGATTAAATCATCATTCTGTATCTGTCAACGTCAAATAAACTGGCAGAGACAGAATGATGATTTAATCCTTGGTTAGCGTAATCCTGGGTTAAATCATCGTGCGCAAGTGGGCCTAAGTGTATGCACAAAACATTGAAAACAACTAAAAAAAGTATGTATATTATGAAAATCTTGTATGAGGCCTTCAATCAATTTAACCAGAATAAACTATAATAATTTAAGTTCCTCCTACAATTATTATCCCATCAATAAACACAGTTGGTAGTTCATTGATAAAACTAAATAGTTATGAACTATTGTTACAGATTCTCCCGGAATATACCGAGTCTCTTCAAGGATCAAAAGAACGAAGCCTCAGGCAGTTAAGTGCACAGGTAATGTCTACGAAGGGTAATAGGTACCTACCATTACACTAAAACAAAAGAAAACAAGCTTACTTAGATAGGTTTTTAGAAACTAATTAGCATTAATAAATAAATACATATTTTCGATGTTACAAGATGAATTTAGTTTTCGAATATCGTTTTGTGACGGATGTTAAACAGAACGCGACCTTTGCGTAATAGGTACGTACGAGTATAACTGACTAATAGCGACAAAAAAGAAAGGATCAACGTCTATGTATCATTTAATTCGGTACGCCACGTTCACACGGCGTCTATTCAAGTCGTACGTTTTACCTTTATAGCGGTAAAGGTAAAAAATAGGGCCCCTGTTTTTCCTACACTTTACTGTGAATTAATTTTATTAGAGGCTTATTATTGTGAAATAAATATTTGCATGCTATTTGTCAATGGCTAAATGGGGTGGACATCAAATTGATTGTAAACTTTCTATGTACCCCGTTTAAATGCAAATAAATCATTCATTCATTCATTCATTCTGACGCCTATCCTATCTATTAACCCTCATAAGCGTATGAGGGTTAATAGATAGGATAGGCGTCAGAAAAGTGTAGAACAAAAGGGGCCCTATTTTTGAATCACTCGCTTGGATATGGCGTGCGATTTTCATTGGAAAACGTATTCAAAAAATTGAGCGATGCTTTTTCAAATACTTTTTGTGTAGATTACAACTGGTTTTCATTCCAAAATTCGACTTTAATCATTGAATATCACACGCCATCTTGACGCAAGTGATTCAAAAATAGAGCTCCTAGAGTTTTCCCGTAGGCTTAAAATGCCACCGATCTATTTGAAACAATATTGTCTGCTACAAGAGTGCTTTTACAAAATTATGTCTTTAGCGGTTTTTAGCCAACTTATAAAAGGAGGTTCGCAGTTCTGTGACTTTTATTAAGGACTTTGTCTTTTCGGTTCCGTAGATGTTTTCTACAATTAAGAGAACATTCACACTCTTAATTATAACTTTATTGCATGGACGTTTAGACCAGTCATACACCTATTTAAAAAAATACGTTGCATTTTATTAATTGCGGTAAAGCTGCCAAAATGGCAGCTTTAGTAGCCTAGATTGTAGTAGATAGTATTTCGATATTAACAGCTTTCTAAAATGAAAGCGATAAGAGTTATTGCAGAATATTTCGTCGTTTTTTAGTGCATTCCAAAAAAAGTGACAAAGGAATGCTATGACGAGAAAGGTTACTACGGCGTTTTTAAAGTTCACAAAATTGACGATAGTTTGAGTCCTTGAATGTCCTAGCTCTTATAATTTCCCAGGCTCCCACTGGGTCCGTATATAAAGCAATGTAACCACCCAATAACGGCCTCCGTATCCGTAAAGTTTCGATTTTTAAATACTCTTCAATTTAGTAGTTTGCAATAATTTGTTATCAGTAATTTAGTTACAATATTTTCTTATCCGTAGAAGCACTATCCCATTTGCCACTTGGAGCGGAAGATCAGGAAGTTGAACACCAACGAGTATGAATACAGACCAGCCTACTACGAAGAAGTGTTGTGCACGTCCACCACGAGTGAAGACATAGGCGTCACTAACGAGGTTTGACATATTATTATTAATTATCGTAATCATCATAATCAGCCATAGCCAATCCTCCATGCTGGAGGAGGATGGAGAGAATTAACTGGACGGAGAAAAAAACTAATGAAGAAGTCTTGAACATGGTAATGGAAAAGAGAAAACTAATAGAAACAATTGAGAGTAGAAGAGGGAGAATGCTGGGACACTTGATACGACACGACAGTTTCATCAGAACGATAACAGATGGAAGAATAGAAGGAAAAAGAAGGAGGAAGACCAATAATAAGCTATATGTATCAATTAAAGCAAAAGTTGAATGTTGCGTCGTATCAAGAGGTCAAGAGAATGGCGGAAGAGCGTAAAGAATGGAAAAAACTCCACCGACAAGAGCTTGGCTCTTAAATTAGATGATGATGAATTGATGAGGACGTCCATTGCTGAACATGCCTCCCCCATTGTACTTTTACTCTCTAAAAGCTATAAGATCGGCTTTGCAGTAATATTTAACATATAATGTTTTTCTTGTAAAACCAAATCTTGGACAGTTACAAATAGTATACTCGTATGTAAATAAGTTAGTTACGTCAATGCGTTATTCGTCTAAATGAAAGCCAATTTACATTTATATTGATCGTCGTCCGTGACTAGACAAATTTTAAGTACCAAGAGGTACTACTCTTTTAATAAAGTTCTACTTACTTATCAAACTCCCTGATAAAACTATTTATATAAACAGATAATATGCGCCAGACAACACACCAATTGTCTTGTTTCGAAGTAAGGAATTTATTCCTTGTGTTACGAAGTACTAGACAACGATAATGACGGGGGTGTCTCCCATAAAAACTTTTATACATACTTATAACATCCATGACTTAGGTACAAATGTTCGTGCTCATCACACAAATATTTGCCCCTTACGGGATTCGAACCCGCAACCGCTGGTTCAGTAGTCAGGAACTCTAACCACTGCACCAAACAACCAATGCTGAAATAGGCCGTCCCCATTGCTTTCCGATCGATGCGATCTTTACAAAGGTCGTTTGTCCATCTCACCGGTGGACGTCCTACGCTGTGCCTTTGGTCAAAGGGTCTCCAGCCTAGAACAATCTGCCAATAGCCATCAATTCTTTGCGCTATGTGCCCCGAACATCGCCACTTGAGCTTACTGATTCTCAGGGCTATGTCCGTTACCTGAGTTCTTCTACGTATCTCCTAATTTCTGTTCTAGGGCCCTATTTTTGAATCACTCGCGTCAAGATGGCGTGTGATTTTCGTTCGAAGATAAAGTAAAAGTCAACGAACAAAACTCTTTTTCGAACGAAAATCACTCGCCATCTTGAAGAGAGTGATTCAAAAATAGAGCTCCTGTTTGATATTGTATAGAAAAACCGAGCAAAAAGTGTTCGAATTCATGTAGGTGCGCTTTCGCACTCTTTCAGATTGTGTTACCAAAGTACTATTGTAATATAAATGTGTTTTTCGTAAGTTTACTTATTTGAATGTTACAGATATGTTCCAGCCTTGGATTTTCCTGTGTGCAATGGAACAAGACTATACATTTAACCCGGAGGCGATATTCTAGGTAATTATAAATGCACTGAAACTAAAATATATTTTTGTGAGTGGAAATGCATGTTGCATATTCATGCATAAACAATTTAGCAATCAATTCAACTACTTACTCATACATTGAACATAATTATAACAAAAAATATCCAAATAGCAAAGTAAGTATAATGCTTTCATCCATACGCTTTGGAAATCATTAAAATATTTGTAATTTTTGGAGCATTATAAGTATTGCAGCAGAAATGTTTTATTGTGGGCACCAATTATCATAAATCTGATCACAGTATGGGATATATTTAGTCTATCTAGATTCTAAGACTAACTATGACAATAATTAGAAAGCGAATTGATAGATTTATAGCTACAGTAGTGTATGACATTTACTGTTTCATTAAAATAGAATATTGATTTCAACATAAGATTTTTGATTTGAATTTGAATGATGAATTTTCTGTGTTCCTACGTATAGCCATACCTGAAGTATGTAGTACTATTATATATTCTGTGCCTGAAGATACGATGTAAAGTATAGTTATTAGATCCGAATAATAAATTTTTGGTGCGAATATCGTACTCACACATTGAAAAACCGCACAAACACATTGGCAAAACCATGAAAAACTGAGAACTCGCCTAGCGGGACAACAGTCTTAATGGGTGTAGGGCCGTGTTCACACAAACGAATACTAATAACGGCCTCACCGCAAATAAATTAGCAAAGGTGTGGACCACACCCAATGTCAAATAAGTCACAAGACTTAGGGGTGATTACATTTTGCTTTAGCGGCATCATGTGTATATAGGCTGCGTGACCTCGTCAATGTTGCGAGATTGCTCTCACGTTATACGAAAATATTTTTACAAATATTTTAACCACTGAACCTATTCAGTGATTTTAACAATCGAGATGAAGAAAGTCAATTTATAGTTGATTTTTGTTTTTTTATAGTGTTTTGTCACTATACAAACTTAATAATATAAATTGCACTTGTAAAAAGCAACCGTGACTCTGTGACAGACGAGGAATCGAACCCCGTGTCTTACGCTATCCGGGCGTTTACCTTGTCTGTCTATCTGTGTATCTGTCAGTAGTATCAAAGCTCACAAACGGATGTACAGTCGACAGCACATCAGGGCCCTATTTTTGAATCACTCGCTTAGATACGGCGAGTGATTTTCATTCGACGTAGAGTCAAAAGTCATAGAAAAAAAATCGTTTTCGAACGATAATCACTCGCCATATCCATTCGCCATTTGTGGTCCCTACTAGAGATATAAATGGTTATCTACCTTTAGATTTTTTATCCCTATAAAACTTCTCGCAGTACGAAATCCTATCTCTGGTTGACAAAATCCTATCATTGGTCGAGGATAACTATCTACCTTTGACTATAGTTTGCATATAGGGAACGGCCGTTAGCCATTTATCCCGAGTGTTCTTAGCCATGCTTCGTGAAAATATGTTCAACCTTTATTTTATTTGCGGGGGGTATTTTAAATTGTATATAATAATTGTTTCCAGTAACTGTTGGGAGACGCGAACGATGGTTATACCGGCTGGCTGCGAGTGCATGTGGCCCG
Source organism: Pyrausta aurata (assembly GCA_963584085.1). NCBI lineage: Eukaryota > Metazoa > Arthropoda > Insecta > Lepidoptera > Crambidae > Pyrausta > Pyrausta aurata. The sequence goes on along the minus strand of OY757251.1, from coordinate 14,051,437 downwards.
TTCACCGACTGGGCGATATGGCGCTGCACGTTTGAAACTGATAACTAAACGCTTCTATGAATGATGCTATGTTGCTGTAAATACTATTCTATGATGTTAATTCAATAAAAAAATCACATTACCCTTTGCTTTTTTTCTGAAGACTTTATAAAACCACTGAAAATCGTGACAGATCAATAAAGCTCTATAAAGCAACATTGTTTTTTATATGGAGTTAGATAGCTATAAATTTAGAGGGGTTTAAAAAAAAGAGTTTATTTTTTCATGGGAATTTTTTTAACAGCGTAATACGTAGGTATTTGTTTGTTTAATGTAGCAACAAATGTATTTGTGAAGCTGCCTATTCACTAATATACCGAGATATACTCGATATCGCTCACCATAGTTTACAATGGAACCCTTTTTACTGAGAAATATAATATTTTATATCCCGAGCTATAATATGTTTTGGGGCGATTTGACAAATGCACGCCCCTCCGCCCCCCGCGGTGGTGGACAATCTCAAACAAAACTAAGAAAATATATATCCCATAGTGTGAACGGGTGTAAGACATATCTCGGGATATAAAATATATCGTAATTTATATTAATATATATATTCCACAGTGAAAAGGCACGTTTTAACAGTATTTAAATAAACAATTATTTATTAACTATGCACACGTAAGACGTCTAACATCTTATAAGTCCGCGACAATTGCCGTAATGTGACCTATGCCTTGATCCTATCCTTACAATACATTATAATTTATTCATAATTATGCCATCAGACCAATTCTACTAATTATTAGTTCTACGAGTCGAAGATGATACAAAATTCATATAGGTAACTCTGTTATCGACATAAGGTCAAAATCAGGCCCTTCTCTTTGTTCGTCGTAGCACCTAAACTTCAACAAACAAAAACAAAGAGTTACTTTACACGCATTGCCATCTCTCTGCATGACCTTAAGGTTTGACTGGCAGAGAATGCTTTTAAGAAAATAAAATAAATATATAATTATGATTCAAAAGATAATTTTATTATTAGTAGTCATGAGAATGTATTATCTAGGTACTCGTAGGAACTAAGTATTGTCAATCAGACGAAATCGAGGAACATTTTAGCGTCACACTGTGATGCTTAAAATGTAAATCTCGGTGCTAAGAGTAGTGGCAGGTATGTAGAATAGAATAGAATAGAATAGAATAGAAAATCATTAATTCATACATGTAGCAGGTTACATAAGTACAAATATCACAAAACATTACACTTTTTACAGATATGTACCTACTTAAACACGCATGAAAAGGAATCTACTCAGCAAATGCCGCAGAATCAAAATATGTATGATGGATGCTGGATCGAGTTGCTTCATCTCGTCTCTGACAATGATGTACAAGCTGTTTTATTGTTACAAAAATACAGCTAGGATCTAATCAGCATTTTTCTTCTTCTTCGGTTTTGACAAGCGAACATCATAACGTTTACTACCTTGGAGACTGACTGTTCCAGCAATAAACAACGGTTTTAAAAACGTCAGTATGCAGTTGTCATGCTTATTAACACGTTCCGGGACACTATTCCAGACACAATAGATGTTTTATTGTACGCCTGTAGGCGTTCACTGTCCCGGAACGTGTTAAAAGGTAGCATTATGGTGGCTCCACACTGCCCGCGGCATGACCCTGCTGTCAATAATCCCATAGTATCTGATAAACGCAGGCTGCCGGCAAAGCCGCGATTAGTGTGGAGCGACTTTTAGGTATAAAATATGCTTAATTGCTGATATAATAGTCCCCCTAGCCGATTTCGACTTCGGTGGCCAGTCACGAGTGTCACAACGCCAACCGACTGCGCGGAACATATTATAGTGCACAAGTGTGTGCGCAAACCCAGGTGCATTCTCTATTCCTTTCACTTTCATAGCCCGATGGGACAGCAATCTGACACGCTCGGAGATAGATCAGGGGCCCTATTTTTGAATCACTCGCTTGAATATGGCGTGTGATTTTCGTTCGAAAACAAATAAAAAATCAACGGAAATCACTCAAAATCTAGACGTGAGTACTCACAAAATTAAGCAATAATTTTTCAAATCTTTTTATGTAGATTACAACTGGTTTTCATTCCAAAATTCGACTTTAAACATTGAATATCACACGCCATCTTGACGCGAGTGATTCAAAAATAGAGCTCCAGGCGCAGCACCAACGGCTTTACGTGCTTTCCGAGGCGAGGGGTTGAAACACCGCCAACTTCCAAACGCCGGGCTACCCTGAGAATTTCTAACAGAAAAACCCAGGTACATATTTTTGGACCAGACCCGGGAATCGAACCCGGGACCTCTGGCGCAGCGCTCTTAAAATGCGACCATCTCACCGCTGCACCACCAAGGCTGAATACACATTACTCATAAGTAGGGGTACGTAAATTTCGTTTTTACGAAATAGATGCGATAAAAGCGAAATCTGCATTTTATTTGCGATAAAAGCGGAATATGAAAATTAAATACTTTTGCACCTTTTTACGTTACGTGCCTTCAAATGTTGATCAAATGAGTGCTACAAACACATTGGAAGATTATTTTGTCCATCGGAAGCAGCAAATGTGCCCTCTTCTTCTCTTAATTCAAATTCCATAGTGGAAAGCTTCGCAAAAATTCCGTTTTTCAAAAGTGTACCACAAGAAGAACTAATTGACGGGTACTCTCATTTTCACAGACAATTACTACGATTGGTCGGTCAAGAAGCTCCTGTGGATGTAATGCAAATTTTAGTTGCATCAAAATCTTGCTACCCTGGATTTGCAAAAGCAGCTATTCAATGTCTCAATTGCCCTGTCAATAGTCTTGATGCCGAGAGGTACTTTAGTATCTACAACATTGTCGTAACTGATCGCAGGCAAACAATGAAAGATGAAAATGTAGAAATTACAACAATGCTAGCCTTTAATTGAGTTTTTAACATTGTATTTTTATTTTGCGAAATAAATGCGAAATTTTCTATTTTGAGTTTTTTTAAATGCGAAATCACATTTTTTTATTTGCGAAATTTACGTACCTTTACTCATAAGGGTATTTGGTGGACATCTTGTGCCAAATTAAAGAGGGTTATAATAGTACATAGATAATATTATTTTTTGATATCATTTCCTACATTCATAAATATCAGAGCCTTAAAATAACTTTTTACCATATTAATATATCTTATGTTTTTTTATTGTACTAGATACTATCCTAAACATTAGGACTTATACATAGTAGTTTCTTTTGCATGACTGCATGACTACCTACTACAATATTACCGACTTTTTGAAATAATTTTAATAATAAACTCTACTGAGCTCACTTCTATGGTAATAAAAAATTGCTTCATGTTGCATCAATGCAACTGTTAATTAACAGTTGTAATTTTTTAGTGCAATCAATACTCAATATTGATGCCACATCAGCACATTTTCTGGAATCAAGCTATTGCTTTCAAAATAGTTGCACTGAAAATTAATGCATTTTAAATAAATATAAATTATAAATATTAGTAAATTATAATAAATATAATGCGCCAGACAACACACCAATTGTCTGGTTTAGTGGTGAGGAATCTTTTTCCTTGTGTTACGAAGTACCAGACAACGATTATGACGGGGGCGTCTCACATAAATACTTAAATACATATATAGCATCCATGACTTAGGTAAATGTTGTAAGGTAAATGTTCGTGCTCATCACACAAACATTTGCCCCTTGCGGGATTTGAACCCGCGACGGCCGGCGCAATAGTAAGGAGCGCTAACCAATACTGTACACCAAACGCGTTGCATATTGTTTCAGAAATGACCCAAAAAATATAGAAATGTTCTCTCTCTCTTCCTTACGAAGCTTGAACCGAGCTTCAAGCTTGAGTGCATCAGCAATGACGTTGTTGTTTCCGTTTTTACTAAAACCACGTCCAAATACTCCAAATAGCGGACTTTGAACTAGAGACCCTACTACGTTTTTGTTCATATTTCCGTAATAACTAATCCTTTCTTTCACTTGCTGGCCGTGCGACGGTGACGGCAAGATTTGTACACGCGATGACAGTGGTATAGAGTAGGGTGTATGCTGCCGAACTTTTGGTAATAGAGCCTTCAGATGAATGATGTTATCTAATATCATAGGCGTACGCGCAGTCCGCTGCGGAAACTTCGCGCGACAGGTTGTTGAAGTTGGTGCCTCTAACGCTTCTTTCGTCACTCCGAGCCTCCAAGTAAGTTTTCTTTTGTTTTATGTTCTATTTTTAAATATGCAACATATTATTATTTATCTAAATAACAAAAGAGGTTTGCTTCGGATTTGAAATAGTATTTCAAAAAGTTTTCGTTTTCAAGGTCCGATTGCACTGTGTTTATGATAGTAACTAACATTTTCGTAATAATATTTTTGCAAAACTTTACGCTGTGAATCCTTGACGATCATAAAACCTTAATTATTGTGATCTTTGGGTCAAATTAAAATAGAGGCATTCATTCTATTTAAAATATTTCAACATGAAGACTTTACATGAAACTAAAATAAGTAAATTAGAAATGTTAAAATAAAAAAGCATACGCTTGTAACATAGCAGTAAAAAAAGGCTTGTACATAATATGGTTCGTTGACTAGGTGTTGCAAAATTCAAATAATTTAAGAATTTAAACTGTGCTGTATTTTAAATAACTTGTGTCAGTATTACGAGTGATTTTCGTTCGAAAACGAATTATTTTTGATGACTTTAAATTCATCTTGAAACGAAAATCACTCGCCATCTTGAAGCGAGTGATTCAAAAATAGGGCTCCTGAGCTACGATTTACTATTGTGCTACTATCCTACAAACCCCAACCGAAAACTAAACATCTCAGTCGAATTCAGTTTGGAAACGTTTTAAGGTTATTGGCTAAACAACTAAATTAAATTGTTGTATCAACTATTATTGGTAATACATAGTAGATATAAATATGTATACTTCACAAATGACAGCGTCCCAGAAGCCTTGCAAAAACTACTCGCTCAATTTATTCCGTATGACACTAACAGAAGGAAAACCGATCATTGTTTTTGTTATAATTGTTGCTAAGAATAACCGCTTATTTATTAAGAAAATAACGGATACTGTATAAAGTGTTTATTAACTTCTTCTTATTTACTATACTGTAAGTTCACTTCTTAATGCAGTTAAACCCCGAAGGTACTACGATTGTCGGGACCCAGCTAAAACCGCGTTATAAGTAGGAATCTATGAAATTATAAAAATTAATATATTTTTAACAGTCTAGAATAGACATCAAAATGCATTCATGTTCTATAATATACAACGTGTAAAAAAATAAATTTTAAGGGTATCTTCATATATCAAGTAAAGATTCCACTGACAAAATCTTATCATGAAATCTGTAAAAAAAATATCGTAACTTTTTTCCACTGAATAGATAAATATTTCCAATATATTAAGTTCAACTCTAGTTACTTTTTTATTTACATCAAATATGCTGTTATTGTGTGCAACGCCAACACACGGCATTTATCTCATGGAATTCAATTTTCGAATACACGTGTCGACTAATTTTAGGGCTGTATCCTTTTTTTACAAAAACTGTTACTCTTTTTTTTCTCAAACTACAAGATTTTTAGTTACCTAATACTGCTCAAAAGATTAGTTATCACCTGATGTATAGACCGCTTAAAAATTTTATTGCTTATTTTTTACCCGTTGTTTATCCGACATTGAAATTCACGACTAGCAGAAATATAGACGCAACCGATTCAAAAATACGGATTGGTATTATATTTAGCACCAATATTTAATTCTATTTATATGTTGTATTTTTTTTCATCAAGCACAATTTAAATTAAAGACGTATTTCAAAGAAGAATAAGATTTCAAAGAAAATTGGCGCTTCTTAATGGGGAACGACAATACATTATTTTAATACAAAATTTAGCACCGCAGATGGACCATTATTGGTCAATTAGTAATACCAATCTTTTAAGACCATTTTGCTTAACTAGTTTCTTAATCATAACAAGTTTCATCCAAAAAAAGGGTACTAAGCGGGGAGACGAATCGTAATATGCGAGTTAAAAATGTTTGAAAAAGAGCCGTTAGGACCGGCGTTTCAAATTAAAATCGCAAAGCGGGGTCGTACTATCGGGCTTCCACTGAATAAGTTACTGTGCACTGATAAGGATAATTTTGCCGTAGAATTTAACAATCTGAAATCTGATCTGAAATTATCAGGTATAAAACTTCTGTATCAGTCAAATGCATAACTTTTTAGCTTCTCCAAAGCTAAGACGGCTATGCTTAAATGCTCTGCCTCGTTTTTGTCGACAGTGGTCAGTTCACAGGTTTCGATCCAGTAGGTCCTTGGTTTGAATCCCGGCTGGAACAGCTCTGTTTTAGGAAGTTGGTGGCAGTAAACCCTCCGCAAGCTCTGTAATGATCGCAAAATTCGCAAAGTTCATATTTCCGTCCTCCCAAACAGGAGAGTGAAGGAACAGAGTGCACTTGTGTATTGCGTTTACTTGTGCACTTATTTGACTAACTGGAGCTCTATTTTTGAATCACTCGTTTGCATATGCCGTGCGATTCTCCTTCGAAACCGAATTAAAATACAAAGAAATCACGTAAAATAATAGATGTAAGTACTCACAAAATTTAGTTATCTTTTTTCAAGCACAGTACAGTAATCGGACAGTAAACAATGAATATTACTCGCCATCTTGACGCGAGTGATTCAAAAATAGGACCCAAAATATTTTTTTTGAAAACATTAACTTAGAGTCTGATGATCCCCTATATTTTTTATAACATGTAATTAACTTTAAAAGTTACACTGATAAATTTTTATCTATTCGTTTTCACTTACTTCTTGATTGACCACTTTCATTTATACGTATCTTCCTTATCGTTTTGAGCGTAACGAAAGCTCGTCTTTTCTTGATTTTAGTAAGAACTCGTCATAAAAAGAAGGTAGTTAAAGTCAATTGTCCTGATATCCAGGACCAAACCACGTCAAAATACTTTTTTTTATATATAAAAAATACAAACTGTCTTGTTATAAGTGCATTCAAGGTGTGGCTCATTGGTCACACACGTGCCACGAAATGTGTTAATTTTCTTCTATAACCAAAACTAGTGTTTTGTTTATCTGCTTCATTAACACCCATCTAAAATGTCTGAGTCATTGCCTCTACAATATAAGTTACTGGGTTTATAATGTTTTAACCTCTGCGTGTCAAAGCACCAGGGCCCCTATTTTTGAATCACTCGCTTGGATATGGCGTGTGATTTTCATTCGAAAACACATAAAAAATCTACGGAAATCACTCAAAATCTAGACGTGAGTACTCACAAAAATGAGCAATGATTTTTCAAATCCTTTTTATGTAGATTACAACTGGTTTTCATTCCAAAATTCGACTTTAAACATTGAATATCACACGCCATCTTGACGCGAGTGATTCAAAAATAGGGGCCCAGGGGCCCTATTTTTTAATCACTCGCGTCAATATTACGAGTGATTTTCGTTCGTAAAGAGTTTTTTTCTTTTACTCAATTCATCTTCGAACGAAAATCACTCGCCATCTTGAAGCGAGTGATTCAAAAATAGAGCTCCAGATATAATACGTACGTAAGTAATTGCATTGCGAAAGTTTTTGTTAGCTCAAGCGAATTTTTTTATATTGTGCATGTTAAATTATTTGGTATGTAAAGGTTGAAAACTTCCTCTGGCTTTGAGAAAAGGATTTTCTCATGGCTATGCTTTTTTGATCGACTTGTGCGCAGAATAAAATATAAAATAATAAACTAAGTGTTTAAATCACGAATTTATTCTACTTTAACTCTTTTTAAGCATGTCGAAAAGTAAGACTTATTCTTAATGTTGAAAAATATACAGGGCGCACCAAAGAAGGCATGTCAGGCTGAAACTAGACAGCTTTCAAATAGAAAATAACATGGATGGTAAATATTTTTTGCATTATTGACATAAAAAATAAAACAACTCGTAAAAGGTATGTTTAATAATTTGTCTAATTCGAAAGAAATCTTTATTTTAGATGGTTTCAAATGACAAGAAAAGGCACTTGGATCAATGTATTCAGATGATATTTTATAAAATCACATATATTAATAAAATTAAAAACCATCATTTGATTTCAGAACGGGTCAGTTATATTTAGAAATGCTAATTAGTTTATTTTTATCATCATAATTTCTCAAGTGCCGTTACGAATCAGCTATGATACTTGAGAAATCTAATAAATTATATTATATTAGACAAAGAGCCTTGAATCCTTCTCAAATTATTCAGTTTCGCCACAGATTCGACCGATTGAAATATCAATTTATTGGTTATTTTTTTAGAACAGTTCTGCTGCAATACTTAAAGTTTACAACATTCAATCATTTACTCTCACTGATTTTATTTAAGAATGGGAATGCATTTTATTTAAGAATGGGAATGCATTGTTTACAGCCATAGAGCGTTAAAAGAGCAACGCTCCGAAACAGCTTTTCACAAAGTTTTTTTATTTGATCGTGAGCTCATTTCATAGAGAGCAAGAAAGTATGGGGATCTTTGATGATATACAGGGTTCTTATTTATGTTCAGTAACAAAGACTTTTAAAAGTCCTCGTTAGGTCAACTCAAATTAGATAACTTCTAAACGTAAAGAAACTTTCATATTTTCCTACTCTTATCTTTTCTTTATTTTTGAACAGTCGGTTAAAAAATCATAGAGAAGATTTATTTTGAAACATAATTTGATACAACGAGAACGAAGAGCTTTTTGATTTATTATTGCTAAATCGATCATTGAATGTAATGTTAAAAATAGACAGGTCAAAGCCCCGAAACGAAAGGCTAATGGCTACTTTATGCAACCAAACGATTTTTTGTCTACATCTGTAGTCGTACATTCACCCATATTTTTTTGTAACTACAGTCAAAAACTTGACCACGACGAACTCGAGGGTTCCGTATCCACTTTTTCTTTCGTTTAAGTACCAACCTAGGCAAGTCACTTGCTGTACTTTACAGTGATTCTGATACATATAGACATTAAGTATGAGTTCCTACTTTCAAACTAACAGCAAGTAAATAACAGCTTACTTGAGTAGATTGCTCGTATTTCTGGAAAGATGATATAGTATATCATCTTTCCAGAATTGTTTTTTGCCAATTACCTTCAAGTCGATGAAAACTACTGTTTACTTTCGTTTCGAACTCCAACACAGTTAAGGCTCGCTGTTTGCTTGCGGTTTTATTAAAGTGATACGGGCAGCAACTATAGAAATTTACCAGCACAATGCGATTTTTTTTTCTACATAAAAGCAATCAAGAAAAATAACATTAAGTGACTTTAATACAGGTTGTTTACGCTCGTTACCCGGGCCGGAGATGTATTTAAATACTAAGTTCATAGTCTTTCTACGTTTTCCTTTATTTCGAGATTATTAGTGTTGGATTTATTTAGAGGGTCCCGTCGCGTCGTAGGAGCATGGCTCTTTTACCATTGGCGAGTACATAATGATATTATAAGCCTAACGGATGGTGCCCGTATTTTTGTTTTTTTTTTGGTTTAAATACGAAAATCAAAACATATCTTCAAATCTTTGGATGAAATTTAGCTTCTTCTCGAAAGTTACTTCCTATATGAGTTAAAGCTAAGTGTGTGAAAATGTGGCGAAGGTTTCGAATAACTTCTGCTGCCCAGGGAATGCTATTTTGAAAGTTCAAATTTTAACAAAAAACATTTGGCCTATATAATTGACAACGATGTCAAAGTTTTTGACCTTGATAATTCCTATAGATTTTCTGACAAAATTGAAGATTTCAAATGAGCATTCTCTAGGCAATATATCTATAAGTAACAAAATACGCCACAGCCTTGAACCGCGAGATCAATTCACTAGCCACTTTCTAGCAACAATAATTTAGTTTTTGTTTATGGCCCCATCACATGACTATAATTATGCATGTCTACGGATATACAGTAGAATTCCATTCCGAAATTGCTTGTTTACAACGAAACTAAAAATAGAATAGCGTGAGAGCTAACGTCTTTCACTGCTATTATTACTATTTTAAATGTAGAAACATAGTGTGATATTTTTAAAATAGGGAAGATGGTAGGAGATACCCAAAACCAGGGTCCAGTTTTAAGAATAGAGCATTTTTAATGGTCTTTTGTGTAGACAGTAAAATGTCAATACAAAACACTCTTTCAACTCCTTAAGCTGTAGCGAAAAATCCATGTGGTCACATTTATTAAAAAGTAAAAATGAGTGGTGATCAGGGGCCCTATTTTTGAATCACTCGCGTCAAGATGGCGAGTGATATTCAATGTTTAAAGTCGAATTTTGGAATGGAAACCAGTTGTAATCTACTCAAAAAGGGTTTGAGAAATCATTGCTCAATTTTGTGAGTACTCACGTCTAGATTTTGAGTGATTTCCGTTGATTTTTTTATGTGTTTTCGAACGGAAATCACACGCCATATCCAAGCAAGTGATTCAAAAATAGGGGCCCAGATCACAAAGCTACTATTTGCAGGATAACACATTGACCCAACAAAACACAATGTGCGATATAGTCAAAAAATATTTTACTGATCTATCCAAACCCTCCTTTTAAAAGACTTAAACGAGCCTAGGGAACTATTTTTGAATCACTTGCGTCAATATTACTAGTGATTTTCGTTCGAAAACGCGTTATTTTCGCGTTATGAAATGAACTAAAAGTCAACACTTTTAGTTCATTTTTGAACGAAAATCACGTGCCATCTTGAAGCGTATGATTCAAAAATAGGGCCCCTACTAAAGTAACTCTATTTCTCATAGCTTATTTACACTCTATATTTTGCTGAAATCTAAATAGATGAACGATTCGGATATATTTTACCAGAGACATATTGTTGGACCATTTAAAACCAGCTATACTAACTCAACATACTTTTGTGTGGCCCAAGACCCCATGCGAGCGAGACTCTCCAGGAGGCCGATACTCGCATGATCGAACTTATTTCGTGTGGTAATTCGATTACGAGTATCACTGTTTTACCGAAAAAAGCAAGTAGGTAATATGTCCTCGTAAAAAAATCTTACGCACGAAATAAATCAAAGTGCATAGAAATTGTGACCCGGATAAAGCGATAACTGTTATTTGTTTGAAAAAGAAAATACGATCGGTGAACTTTTTTCGTATACGAACTGCACGAGAATCGGCCTCCAGGAGTCTTTGCATGAAGGGAAAATTTTGATCTCGCGGTCGCTACGATTTCACAGGCATTACTTATAGTTTTTTTTTAAGTAACTTTTTTATTGAGACTTTATTTCTAAACTAATTAAACAAGATTATGATTGAATTAAAGGGGTCGTCGCTATCGGTCTACGACCGGTCCCTTTATTACAGTTTAAGATTTCATATTTAATTAATTATTTATATTATTATTGTATTATTACCAATTTTTAACGCTACACTTGCGCTATAATTTTGTTGAAATTGTTTTGCGGACTTAGATTAGTTCTTGCCATCAGACTGTAATAAAATAAATATTTATTCTTAAAGTTCATCGAAACTAAATAAGATATATTTCATAGCGGAAAGTTTCCATGGTTCATTGACACCGATTACAAAAGTCTCGAGAGCGTTCATATATTACATTTATTAATATATTATGCATGCTATATATATATATGCTATATATATTTAAAATAATTTATATCTATGGCTTTGTGTGGAAGTAGTGAGAAAGATCTGGAAGTTATGTAGATAATAAGTAACGAATTTATATTATGACATCTTTTACTTCCTATGAATGATATATCATTGAATATTCATTATGTATTATGAATGATTTTATTATTATATTATACTAGCAGTTTCACACGGCTTCACCCACGTAATCATCATTGTAAATTGAAGCCTATGGATAGATAGATAACTCTTTATTGCACACAACATTAGTGAATTTACAAATTTGTTTAAAGGAAATGTACAATTTAGGTGGTCTTCAATATAAGCGATCTCTTCCAGACAACCTTTGGGTAAAGAATATAATAGAATAGAATAGACAAAGCCTATGTGCTATTTCAATGTATAAACTATATTTTTGGTAAGTTTCATCAAAATCCATCCATAAAGGAGTAACAAACATAAGTACTCATTTAAAAGTATCCATCCCCACAAACTTTCACATTTATAATAAATACTTATAATAAATATATATAAGTTGTATTTTGAATTTTATATTGATAACGTTATTTCATACTAGAGGCTCCCCGCGGCCTCACCCGCGTATATATCGGATCTCACAAAACATCATTAATAATGACCTTTTGTGCTATTCCAATGTTTAACAACTTGTTAAACTAATTCATAATTTTCATCAAAATCCATTCAGTTGTTTTTCATATAGGAGTTACAACTAAAACAGTAACATCCTCACAAACTTTCATTTTATTAATTACTGTGAAGTTAGGTAGGAAAACGTAAAAGTTTTATTAGGTAACTTTATTAAAACAATTGAAAAAATGAAATAAAATATTAAGTGTAAAATGAAAGCTCACCTTATGTCTTTTCTCTTTTTCTTTTTTTTAACAGCGATATAAGAAGAATGTTAAAATACCTATAAAATAGCAGTTCGTTAATTCGTTACCATCTCACTAGTCTACAAAAGTTTGTGCTATAACTATTAAATATTTACCAGTTGTACACAAATTTCTCAATTTAAATTCATAAAATGCATTAAAACCCAGTAGTCTGTTAAAATCGGGTTCTTACAAAACTATTTTCAGGGTTACCCAAACACATGCTAAGCAATTTATCTGCGTTACCTAACCAAATAGTATAGTGAGCGAGCCGCTCCACGGTCGCAATATTAACTTGCAATGGATCCAGCTAGAAGTTACCGTAACAAGGCCACCGAACTAAGACCGGATATAGTTATGCCCAATTTGGTAGACGAAAACAAAAATGCCGGTCCGCTTTATTTCCCGGCAGCGGTATCTTAACGTTAGGCAAAGGTGTTCTAAATCGGTTAAACTTTTAGTTATAGTGCACACGAAATTTATAAAAATCTGGGGCCCTATTTTTAAATCACTCGTGTCAAGATGGCGAGTGATATTCAATGATTAAAGTCGAATTTTGAAATGAAAACCAGTTGTAATCTACACAAAAAGGATTTGAAAAATCATTGCTCAATTTTGTGAGTACTCACGTCTAGATTTTGAGTGATTTCCTTTGATTTTTAATTTGTTTTCGAACGAAAATCACACGCCATATCCAAGCGAGTGCAAGCAAGCGATTGCTTTTGAGAGCAATGATTTTTCAAATCCTCTTTATGTAGATTACAACTGGTTTTCATTCCAAAATTCGACTTTAAACATTGAATATCACACGCCATCTTGACGCGAGTGATTCAAAAATAGGGCTCCTGGTCCGCTTTATTTCCCGGCAGTATCTTAACATTAGGCAAAGGTGTTCTAAATCGGTTAAACTTTGAGTTTTAGTGCACACGAAAATCAAAATCTAATCTATCAAAATCCAAGCGAGTGATTCAAAAATAGCGCCCCTGTACCTAAACGTGACACGTGCTATGTATGTACTGCGACAGAAAATAGTAATCAGAAAGTAGGTTATTTAAAAAGTGCTTGCCCGTCCATGTACCAATTCCGCAAAACCACTCATAGATAAAGTAGGATGACAAAAATGACGTAGATACCATTTCAAAAGTAAGATTTGGAAAAGGTTTGACTGCAAGAGTCGTTACTATATGAAGGAATGGAAGTTATTTGGAAAAGGTTTGACTGCAAGAGTCGTTACTATATGAAGGAATGGAAGTTATTTGGAAAAGGTTTGACTGCAAGAGTCGTTACTATATGAAGGAATGGAAGTTATTGTATTTTCAGATAGAAGTAATGAGAGGGAAGCGTTTTGTTAGGGAATTTTTCATCACAGGTCTTGCATACTTAAACGGTTGGATGACCTTTATTTATCTATTCAGTGGTTGGATGCTGTATGCTTTGCTGGTTTCACGAGTTACCAATGGGTAATATCAAGTCTGACTGGTTGATTTATTCAATTTAGTGTTAGATTAGTAGTTGAATTTTTCTGAACTGTTGAAATGTCGGAATGGATGCAGACTGAAATTTATAAAGTAACGATTCTTGCAGTCAAGTCTTTTCCAAACCTTACTTTTAGAAATGGTATCTACGCCACTTTTGTTACCCTACTTTATTATTGTCTTAAATAAAGTGTTTTATTAATATCAAATCAACTTATTTTTGAATGAATTTCCTATATAAAATGAATATGATTCCTTAAAAGTATTTGTATTCTTTTCGAAATTAAACCTTATTCTCCTAGTGACTGCCTAGCTACGATGCAAACAACATTTAAAGTTCCTAAACGTTAACACAAATAAATTTGATTTTAGTTCCAGTTTATCTAGGTATAGTTCACCCAGATAATACGTTATTTTATTAGTATAATATTCGGTAGTAGTAAAAGTTATGCTTACTATGTCACTGACCTAGAAATATTGTATCGTCATCGCATCGAGCGAAATCCTTCAAGCACAGATTTAGTGGGATTGATTTACATAATTTAACTTTAATATGAGACATAACTTTACTATGAATATTAATATTTTAACTTACTTTAACAATAACCAGATATATTACCAAGTAAGACTATAAAGATGTGACTGATAGACTAGACGAAATAAAGTAATAAAAAATAAAAAAGGGCACCCAGAAAAGGCGCATAGAGGTGCGCATATAGGTACTGAATATTTAAACTCGTAAGCGCTGAAATTGATAGATAAAATTGGTCTTACTGGTTTATTACGAAATACCCATACTTGACCTTCTGCCAAAATACGAACGCTCATTGGTCGGCAAGTTGGATCACTTGTCAAGTCTTTTTTGCTAAATAAAAATCATCCTAATACCAATCATTCTTTTTTTGTGTACGTAACTGACTCACTCGGACCGAATAAAAATAAAAAATACATACGTAGTTCACAATAACGATAACGATCGATGTCTTAACCGAACCACAAGAGTTGCAAATCAATCTAAGTTTTAATATTTTGCAATGCAATACAAAACTACTTTCGTATGTAAGATGTTATTAAATTGAGACTGCCATTTCCTCTATGAAAGAGCTTTTTAGACACTCCGACTTTTAGCAGCGATGCCGTCGCGATGCAACATCGATGCAGTCGCAAATGGTCCACCTAAGTAAAGGAATTGGGATCTTACTTATTTAATTGGAATATCCGATCGAAAGCATTTTTTTTTGTTTGCTAAAGTAGTTCATTTAAATTACGAGGACCCGAGACTTCAATCGAATCGAAAAAATCGAAAGCACAATGAATGTAGTCGGTCACAAATAACAACTTACCAATTCTTTATAACAAAAGTATTATAACTTGAACTTACCGACCTCTATGTTTCACATTAGTCTTTGCTAAAAATAGTTTCAAAAGTTTAAACCTGATTTTGGATTCTAACTTTCGTAAACCACCTAATTGACTGGTGTCTGGTTTTAGAACCGTCACGGTCAGTTCAGGTAAATAGAAATATTCGAAACCACTGCATTTAGAATATACTTGAGTAAGTATTTAATGCGAAAGGCGAATGGCTTTATTTATGTAAACTCATGGTGTCAATCACGACTAATAGTTTTGCTGTGAGGATCTTATAGCACATTTAATTCTTAAGTTACTTCAAAAACAAAAACAATTCTTAAGTTATGCACTTGCGTATGTTCACCTCGATGACTACAAATACCACAATGTATCTTTTAGTATCTTAAAATGATGTATGATTTGGTAAACGGTGCTTACAAATTCTCTATCCTAACTTTTTTGGATTTTGAAATAGGTTTTGTCCAAAATTATCTACAGGGGGTGTATTGAGATCTTGTTTTAATACGTTCAATCAGTTAAATTCCCACTCAAATGTTGAGTCGCTAAATTGGCATTGCGATGCAACATAAGAAAAATTAAAAGTACCTATTTCAATTTGGCCACTCGTTTAGTGCTGCCCTACAAAAGCAGAACTGTTTAACTGTCAAAGCAACATCGCAATATGCACCCAGTTCTGAAACACTTGCGCCTTTATTACTGCCACCTTTATACAGCCTGAGAATCGCTCGAACTCGAATGGCAGTTCCTACATTGTGCAAAATCGTTCTTTCACAATCATCCGCTAATTAGCTGCATTATTAGCACATCAAAATGTGTAAAAAAGTAGATATTTCGAATTTAAAACTTGATGAGCAGAATAACGTCAGCTGTCAACTCCATCATACTTGCTAACTATGGCGCATGCGGTGTGGCACAAACCTATAACGGCAAATGTTTTAGGTTGTAGACTTAGCACACACCCTCTATGGCCTCAACTCAAAGGACTCAGTTTAGTTTCAGTTCATGGAATTAGTGTACCGTTTAGCAAATACAGGAGCTCTATTTTTTAATCACTCGCGTCAAGATGGCGAGTAATTTTCGTTAGAAGATGAATTAAAAGTCAACGAAAAAAACTCGTATTATTGACGCAAGTGATACAAAAATAGGGCCCCAAGAGCTCTATTTTTGATATGGCGTGTGACTTCCGTTCGAAAACGAATAAAAAATCAACGAAAACCACGCGAAATATAGACGTCAGAACTCACAAAATTGAGTAATGATTTTTCAAATCCTTCCTGTGTAGATTACAAATGGTTTTAATTCCAAAATTTGACTTTAATCAATGAATATCACACGCCATCTTGACGCGAATGATTAAAAAATAGGGCCCCTATAGTATAGTGAGTGAGGCTTCCTCTACTACGATCGACGCACCCACTCGCCAAAAAGCGAAAGTCACCCACCAATTTTATTCTCATTTAATGTTGCCAAATGGCTGGCATAACACTTTGTTGGGAAATACTAGGCAACACTTCGACGAAACTGTACCATCTTTGAGACAATGTGATAAGAGATAGGGGCTGGTAGCTACTCCGAAAGTAGTGTGTGGTGTACAAATAAAAATAAACAAAATGAATACTATTATTTTTAAAAGACAATTGAACGAAACAGGTGGTGTAATATAATAGTATAATAGTATGCGTTCGGCGAAAATAAGTAGATGAAAATAGAAAAGTGTAAATTTTCAATTAGGCGCTGAAAAAAATAGTAATTAAATCATTTATTTCAGGTAAATAACACTTGATTACATTACACATTAGTAAAGTACCTCACCTAATGCGGATGCGGGTACCAACCCTATCTCCAAATTTTAATTGCAGTAAACGTACGCTCTTCAACCAGTAGGGATGGAGTTTCTTAAATTGGTGAATTATTTTTCAAAAATTCGGTTTAGTAAGTAATCTCAGAGATTAGCACTCCAAAACCTACAAAGCCGACCCTTTTGATACAGTGTGTCCCTGGATGCAGTAAAGTGCAACCCGGGGAAAGTACACCTAAATTGACACATAAAAGTCAATTAAAAAAAATGTCTCATAAACAATGAAATTCAGTAGCCTGACGCTTTATGAAAAAAACGATTTCTTTAAAAAATCATTGGTCAACTTCGTTGCATTAAAAAGAATATGAATTTCACCAGGAACACACTGTATTAGTTATTTATGGTAACTAAAAGTTTACTGAAGATTTATAACAGTGTCACCTTACGTGCGTTTATTAAATAATCTTCACAATGAGGCTATACATAAAGTTGGAGCCTTAACTTAAACGCATAGCATCAACTTAACCGATTTTTCATGGTTTGCGGTTGTCGAGGGAAGACACCGACGATTATAAAACCATAATCTCGCAAGGTTGATACTTGAGGTCAAGTTAGTACGGACTCTTGTTTTTGTAAGCCGACGTATCTTCTGACTACTAACATCTAACAACAAGTTTGTCATAACTAGAGATCGGACAGTACTCTTGCTTATTTGGATAAAGCAAAACGAAAGTTAATTGGCATTTAAAAAACTTAATTAACAAAATCCGTTGGCAAATGATCGTTTGCACTATTCCTCATTTTTGGCTGTCAATTGGTTTTTAATATTTTTATTATTTAATAGAGCTCCTGGTGCCCTATTTCTGAATCACTCGTATCACTATGGCGTGGGATTTTCGTTCGAAAATGAATTAAAAGTCAATGAAAATAAATCGTTGTCGAACGAAAATCACTCGGAGTATTTACACGAGTGATTAAAATAGAGCTCTAGGTCGCAACGCAATACAAACCTTAGTGGTTTTAGAATGCGACTCATATATATATTATTTCCTGAGTTAAAATGTAACTTTTCCTTCATAAGATAAAGTACGTATAAACTTTAAAAACATATATTGCAATGCATGTAATGGCAGTAGCTGGCTAATAAAAACCAGCACCATATATCTTCTAAATCTAAACATTTAAAACTCAAGGTTATACCTCTGTTGAGCAATGTACAAGACCATTGAACGAGCAATGTTATAACGGTGCTTTTGACTACTTCATTCAAGATATTATGTGGACGACCTCATAATCATGGTGCGTGGAGACACGCCGATTCACAAATAGAATCAAAACAATGAATAAAACCACAGGAAGATGTGAAATGTACGAGATTATTTTTAGAAACTCAGGGCCCCTATTTTTGAATCACTCACTTGTGTATGGCGTGTGAGTTTCGTTCGAAAACACATTAAAAATCAACGGAAATCACTCCAAATCTAGACGTGAGTACTCACAAAATTGAGCAATGATTTTTCAA
Source organism: Pyrausta aurata (assembly GCA_963584085.1). Classification (NCBI taxonomy): domain Eukaryota; kingdom Metazoa; phylum Arthropoda; class Insecta; order Lepidoptera; family Crambidae; genus Pyrausta; species Pyrausta aurata. Next base: position 14,032,677 of record OY757251.1, on the reverse strand, counting down.
ATCCTTTTTGTGTAGATTACAACTGGTTTTCATTCCAAAATTCGACTCTAATCATTGAATATCACTCGCCATCTTGACACGAGTGATTCAAAAATAGAGCTCCTGGTTTTTTAAAGTAAGCGGTATGAAAGTAGGTTGCACCTATAAGAATACAGGGCCCCTATTTTTGAATTACTCGCTTGGATATGGCGTGTGATTTTCGTTCTAAAACACATTCAAAATCAACGGAAATAATTTAAAATCTAGACGTGAGTACTCACAAAATTGAGCAATGATTTTTCAAACCTTTTTTATGTAGACAACAACTGGTTTTCATTCCAAAATTCGACTATAAACATTGAATATCACACGCCATCTTGACGCGAGTGATTCAAAAATAGGGCTCCTGGCTATGTGTTTTTTTAAAACTTTTTAAAATAATATCACCACTGAACCCTAGGTTACCTGTTTATAAGTTATGTAATAACTTCTTTAAAACGCTTCTTTGATCGTGTGTTCACGTTATATATTTTGCTCGGTTTTCCTTGATTTTTAGTTCGCTTTCGAACGAAAATCACACGCCATCTTGAAGCGAGTGATTCAAAAATAGGGCTTTAGGTTGCGTGATCGATTGAAAATATACGATTGTGCGTGCTTTGAAGAAAAAATATCTTAACCAAATGTTAGAATTATTTGATGATCGATCGATCGCGCAACCGGGCCTTAGTTTAAAGGCCCGTTTAAAACAGACGAGCGAATGCTCATTCTATCCCCATTTCATTAAATTCTTCTACTCAAAGCATTCGTTCGTCGTTCTATTGCGTTCTATAGAATATCCTAAGAACGCTCGCTCGATATTTTGGTATAAAACGCTGAAATCGAGCTTCCGTTTAGAACAAAAGAACAAGAAATAATATTCTTGTTCTAGCTCCAGTTCTTTGTTCATTTGGTCTAAACCCACCTTTAATTATATTCATGCTCAAGGAAAAACTAGTAAGGCAATAAAATTAATGTAGATTAACATAAAATCATACGCAAGCCCTTGACGATCTTGGCTAACTGTTGACTAAACTATTAAAAATTACCTTCACGGTTTTGTAGAAATTCGAGGTCCTTGTCAAACCGAAAGATAATCCTAGTACAGAGTGGCACAGACATGCGCCGGATAGCGTAAGCTACAAGTGCAATTAATATTAGTAACAAAACACTATAAAAACAAAAATACAAATGGCAGAGTAAAAATATTCGATATAATAATATAAGTATAATAAGTATATAATATAAGTAAAACGAATGAATAGCAGACAGTAGCATCAGCATGCTATTAAGAGGATCGTTTGCGCGCAAGCTTCCATACAAAAAGAGAAAACGTTTTCTACCCCTTCAACTTTGTCTGATTTTGTCAATTTTTTTACATGTTATTTTGATAAACTATGTTCTACGTTTTTTTTTTATATTGTATGTTTCACAAAATATAAGAACGTAAACATGCACTATTTTGACAAAAAAATCTCTTCGGAGTTTCGACCATTTTTAACTAATCAAGCCTGTATACAAAAAAATCGAAGACGTACGCGTAGTTCAGGATGTATGAAAAAGAATGAGACCAAATGTTATACAGGTTTACGGGTATAAAACGTTTTCCCTCGCCAAGCATATTTCGACCGTTGGCGTTCGAAATGTATGAAATCTTGCGCTGCGCTACGCCTGCACACGATCCTCTTAATTCGTAATACTTAATTTACAATTACATATTGCGAAAGTGTGTCTATTTAATTTGGTAAGATCAAATTGTTTTTAAGTCTTGCTAATGGACATGGGATGGTTTTTATTACAGAAATCATCCTTCAAAGGGGTTTGTGGGGGTGGGGTAGGGGAGCTGAAAAAGAATTGAGCTGCTTCATGTACAGCTGATCTGATACCATAATAAATATGAAAATATATAGAAAAAAAATAATAGTGTGATCTGATAATAGTGTTAGCAAACGCGATGTCAGCAGAGCTACCTATACAAAACCCTTTATTTGTGGTGACTGATTATGCAACGTATCGATCGCATGGTCGATAACAATATACAAAATAAGACTTTTTTTTCTTACACAATAATTATTTCTTCCGCAGCAATGGCGTCGTCACCATCAATCCGCGACTTCTACAAAGGCAGGAGTATCCTCGTGACGGGAGGAACGGGGTTCATGGGGAAGGTCCTCATTGAGAAGATGCTCTACTCCATACCAGAGATCGGGAACATCTACATCATCATGAGGCCGAAGAAGGGGAAATCTGTAGCCCAAAGACTGGAGACCATGCAACGTTTAGCTGTAAGTTGCTTTTGAATTATTCAGATTAATTGTCGTAATTTTAGTGATGGTTTTTATTTAGCAATTAACAATACAAGTTAGCCCACTTAACGTTGTCGCAAAAGCAATAATGATTGACCGTTATGTGGTATTTTTTTGCTTTAGGTGGGCAATCACTGTCCCTGGCCAAAAACCACTCCGGTTTCATCTTAACTTCATCAAATTTAAGAGAGGCTCTGTGTAAGAACTCCAAGTTAGGGAAGATAGTGGTGGTTTCCCTTTTGCCTTCCACACCGCAGTTAAGGAACGAGTTTCCTGCCTCTTAATACCCAGTCAAGAGCCTTCCTGATCTTCTATATCTTCAGCCTTCTGCCAGTACTGATGTTGCAGCTACCCAACAACAGGAGAATGCAGGGGTTTCGCCTACCCATATTAAATTTATAACAGCATTAACCTTATTTTTCAAACCATTACAGTTATTCGACCGGATTAGAAATGACCGTCCTAATGCTTTGAAAAAACTCAAGGTACTTCAAGGAGACGTCTTATTCGAGGATCTTGGTCTGTCCCCGATCGACATTGAGATCTTATCAAAGGAGGTGTCTGTTCTCTTCCATTTTGCGGCCACACTGAGGCTGGAAGCTCCCTTGAAGGACAATGTGAACATGAATACATCTGGCACCCTTAGAGCCTTGAATGTAGCGAGGAGATTGAAGAATCTGGTTGTCTTCGTTCATTTGTCGACTGCTTTCTGCTATCCGGACTACGAAGTCTTGGATGAAAAGGTGTGTATACTTATACCCTATAGTACTTTGTTTGAATTGTATCATCTCGACTTTAGGTCTAATGAAGGATAGGTACTATGCGATCAATCAAAATACAGAAAAGTAACTTAACCATCCATTTTCAAATGATGATTTGACTAATTTTTACCTACCTACATTATGAAGATTGACCATTAGGTACTTTTAATTTTACTTTTTACAATTTTAGAATCTACCGCAAAATAGTAAGTAAAATAATCATCACAGTCACGAAGTCTACATAATTATAATGTGTGATTGTCATCAATTCAATCAGTCTTCACTTTCGTCATTAGCTAATAAAGTCAGTTTACCAACCATAAACAAGTTCACACTATGACTAGACAATTGATAAACATACTAAGCGTGTTTAAGCGTGTTTGTACAACTAAGCAAGGGTATGTCATGGTGAGCAGACAACGTTACGAACGACTACCTTATTCGTGCCTTGTTTAATTTCCACACACCAACGAACAAACACAACATTACATTACACAGCTTCTCACACCTGCTAACTGTAAGTATGGACAACAGCACGTCAAGGTAAACACTGCGGCATCTTATGCAGTTGTAATAAGGGCTCGAATCGTTTGCAACAAAAGTGGGTAACCTGATGTGCCGGCGACTATACCTAATTAATGTATCACCATACCATTCTAAATGAGATCAATCTTGTCTTCTCGAACTATAAGTAGCTTGATTAGAATAAACATAAAATTGGTCATAAAACAAACCGCATACAAAAACAGTAGGTACGTTGGGTAGTGAAGTTCAATGGTGCAACCGAGCATCAAAAGCCACTTTGGCCAAACTATACTCAAAGACAAAAATTATAATATCTTTACAAAGCATAATAAACACAAATTAAAATCATCCTTAGCTATACCATACGTCTACGGACCCCTGATAAGAATAAACTATGAACAAACATCGCCCAGCAAAGATGATTGGCGTTTTCGATTGTCCATGACGATTTTGAGCAATTAGTTCGATCAGGATTGGGGTACCTACTTGAGGCAGAAGATAATTTTCCTTCCACCTTCCAGCTGCACGCGCCTCCTGCAAAGCCAGAAGAAGTTATAAAACTAACCGAATGGCTCGACGACAGACAACTGGAGCTGCTAACCCCGTCGCTTCTGGGACCACACCCCAACTGCTACACGTTTTCAAAGAGGCTGGCGGAAAACGTGATCGAGAGAGCGTACCCTGAACTGCCCGTTGTTATTGCCCGACCTAGCATTGGTGAGTTTTTTTTAAATATTGCTTTCCCATGGCAGGTTACTATTTAAAACTAACTTGAGTGTTCAGTATGATATTGTATATGTATATACGATGTGCTTTAGTTAGAAGAAAGGCGAGTTTCATTAAGATCAATTAAATCTATATGAAGGACATAATTCGTCCACACTGCACACGATTTCCGGATTTTCCGAACTCATTTCCATTTTCTGATCAAGACTATAATATCATCTATATCTGTCTCTTTAAAGCCACAATATTATCAGGATCTAGTATGCAAGGGAGAGGTATCTGCCGCCTATCACTTTTAAACGAAAATCTTGCACGAACGAAACGAAAACAAGAATCACTTCGAACAGAAATAAGACGCGGTGCAAACGATTTTGGCTCCTAGGGTGGTCAGTATGACCTCGATAGTACATAAATGTAAAGCCAATAAAAATGTACCAAAGTTTGTTCGTTTCCGTAATCTAGTGCACCGTTCCATAACTCTTCAGTTATTGGCCATGCCAATCGCCTCAAACATTCCCCTTCTTTCCAGTGTGTCCAGCCTACAAAGAGCCAGTGCCGGGATGGGTGGACAACCTCAACGGGCCCGTGGGCCTCATGCTGGGGGCGGGCAAGGGCGTCATCCGGACCATGCTGTGCGACGGCAGTCTGTACGCGCAGGTCATACCGGTGGACGTGGCCATCAACGCGATCATTGCTATCGGGATGATTGAGGGGATGAGGACGGATAAGTAAGTAGACTTTCGCATAGAAACGTTCTGCAGTAGGGATAGGGACACTGTCAATTTACGTACAAATCCGATTCAGATGAGAACGTTGGCGTCTACGAGTAATACTGAAACCGGCTGAGGCAGTCTACTAAGTAGTTAAAAACAAACATATTTTTTGTAACGGACTTTAAAGAAAGAAATAAAGAAAACATGTTTATTCAGTATCATAATTATTACAAATAGAGAGATACTTTTATTTACCTACCTACGTTTATTAATTATTATTAATTTTTATTCAAACTTCTAACATAAAAACATTTCCACCCATTTCATGTCGTCCATTAATAAATGTTATTCATGGACCTCCTCTTGACCCTCTACCTAGCTAACAAAAAATCCCAAATACGAAGTACGGAAACTTAAGAGACTAACATATTCAATTTGCAGGCCAGAATTGATTCCCGTTTACAACGTGAACATTGGACACCAGAAGCCCACAACGTGGGGGGACGTCCTCCAGGTGGCCAAGGACTACGGCCGCAAATATCCGTTGGAGTGGCCCCTTTGGTATCCGAATGGAGACATCACCACCAACAAAACATTGCACGAAATTCGCCGCATATTTTACCACCTGGTGCCAGCTTACGTCATCGACTTCTTGATGTTCATTTTTGGGCAGAAACGATTGTAAGTTTTTAGTTTAAATAAGCACACACATCTAGCATGACGTTGGTGTAGTGGTCAGCGTTCCTCTATGCCAGAGGTCGTGGGTTCGAATCACCGCATAGGGCAAATGTTTATTTCATGAGCACGAACTTTGTACCTAAGTCAAGGGTCAAAGGTTTATATGTCTTTTTAAGTATTTACCTATAGGTTATGTTATGGGGTAAGTACCCCTGCCCCTGGTTTCCACTTGTCCGTTGTCGGACCCGGATTTTAGCCGACTTTGAAAAAGGAGGTAGTAATCGGATGGAGATTTTATATCCAAAATGATTTCCGAAGTGTGAATAGCTTCATACATAATAATTCAACGTCCGATCAACAACCCAACAAGTGGGAACTATAGGTCTTACGAGTAACAGGGCCTCTATTTTTGAATCACTCGCGTCAAGATGGCGTGTGATATTCTATGTTTAAAGTCGAATTTTGGAATGAAAACCAGTTGTAATCTACACATAAAGGATTTGAAAAATCATTGCTCAATTTTGTGAGTACTCACGTCTAGATTTTGAGTGATTTTCGTTGATTTTTTATGTGTTTTCGAACGAAAATCACACGCCATTTCCAAGCGAGTGATTCAAAAATAGGGGCCCAGAACCTACATCACAAGTTAATCGCAATAAGAAAAGTAATATCAATTCATATTTTCACAGCATGGTTAGAATCCAGGAGAGGATCAGCCAAGGACTAGAAGTACTGCAGTACTTCACCATGAGACCCTGGTCATTCCCTTGCAAGAACTACGACAGTATTCAGAAGATACTGAACGAAGAAGAGAAGGTTATCTATAACACAGACATCACTGATGAAGATAGGAACGAGTATATGAGAAAGTGTGTCAACGGCGGAAGGCTTTTCTGTCTGAAGGAAGACCCGGCTAAGGTCCCGATGAATAGAGCTTATCACAATGTGTAAGTGCACGCAGTTTTTGTAAAGGAAATACTAACAACATCGCACTTCTCGTATCGAAGTGTAAACTTCACGGTGCTAATATCTTCTGTGACGGTGCGCAGTGAGAGACGGAAACACGTTGATACCATATCTTAGATCTTTTTATAGAACGCATCCTAGAGATTTTTAAATTAATTACACCCTATACATACACGCATTAGTAATAATTACCCATCTTTGGTTTAGGCGCGCCATCGGTTACAGGGTCGTTGTTTGTCTTACTAGCTGGTATTGACATCACTAACAAATTTTGTGCTCCATGAATTGATAACACGGTCCTTTATTTATGTTAACTTTATTGCACAACCAAAAACTATACAAAAGGTGGACTTAACGCCATATGGCATTCTCTACCAGTCATACATTTGGGCTAAGCAGAAATAATTGTGGGCGGTGCGACAAAGAAATAAATTTAATTATTAATAAGTAGGTAGATTATAAATTCGAAATACATAAACAATCTATTACAATAAAATAAAAACAATTATAATAATGAATACGGTCATCAAACTCGTAGTACACATCATAATTCGAAATTCAAATTTTCAAAGAAAACGTCACAATATTTTTCGTTGTATTTGCGACACATTTTTTGCTTGGCGTAGCTTCTCTATACGTAGTAGTAACAACTCACTGCTATTTGTTATAATTAACCGACCCAGAGAATGCTAATATGACGGCTTCAAATTTGACACAAAATGTATGGAAAGAATGGCGAATTTCCAGACTGTATTTATGTCTATATATTTCGTGTTAAAATTAGCATTTGCTGTACGGATAAATTCTAAATCGTTATTTTTTCTAGACTTCAGATTCAAATATTTTGACACCCTGATAAGTTAGCCTGTAAGCATCCCCCTGCTGTGCAAACACCCTGTATTTAACTATAACTTTATTTTGTTCCAGCCTGTACGTCCTCGATTGGATCGTCAAGATTTGCTTCTGGCTATTCATCATTTCTTTCTTCGCGTCTTGGTTCACTCCAGTGAAGAGCGTCTTATCTCTGGGAGGCCCCTTGGTAAAGGCCTTGCCGTTTGTTGGTTCTGCAGTCTTCGATGGTACTAACGAATCAGGCTAAATAAGTTTACCTCGAAAACCCTTTACCTCTTTAAGCATTTTAACTTCTAAGTTTAACGATAACAGCTTACGTTGAGTACAATAAAACCTAGTACAGCCATGTGATTTTGAAACAATTGTGATTTATTTTGTATGTTAATCCGCAGTTAAACTTTTTTCTGTGGTTGCGATAATTTGCCGTTTTAACATTTAATTAAAGCTCTTTTTTATTTGGATGTCTGAATTGGGTTATGGTCGTAGATTTACTAAGGTGACTTTGACATTTAAAAATACAGCAGGTAATAATAAAAAACAAAGAATAAAAAGAATAGCATTCATACTAGTCAAATAAAGAGCTCAATGCACTACCTCTGCCAATAAACCCACTAGCTGGGTTCTACCTCAAGGAGCCCTATTTTTGAATCACTCGCTTGGATATGGCGTGTGACTTTCGTTCGAAAACGAATAAAAATAAAGGAAAAAAAACTCGTTTTCGAACGAAAATCAATCGCCATCTTGAAGCGAGTGATTCAAAAATAGGGCTAAAGGTCTGTTATTTTATAATAAAAATATTCATCCGTTCAAAATAATTTTAAGTACATCATAAAAAAATATTTGACAAACTTATTAAGCAACATCAAATATTTTTGGTTAAAGCAATTGACTGATGAACTTCTATTTTATCTTAGTCTAATAAATAATAAGTAATACAAATATATTCTTAAATTTTACTGCTTTTCACTACATTGCCTTTTAGACAGGTTACATTATTGTATATTTCCATATATTTTAGCTTGTATGTAGGTGATAGGTATTACAAACTGTTTTTATACAATGTTGTACATTATTAGTGTTGAGGGAATTAGAACTTTTGCAAATAAAACAATGTGTTTCATTATTTCAAAATTCACCAGTGGCCCAGTAGTAGGGGTCAGCCGAAAACGGGTTTTAGGTTAACGGGACACCGTATATTTGTTATGTACTCTCATTTATGGAATTCACTTTCGCAGTTTGCTTTTCATTATTAATTTTGGGCAAGAGGTTTATCCATACTAATATTAAATCCATACTAAAATATTAAAAGCATGATGTAGAGTTTGTTTGTTTGTTTGAACGTGCTTATCTCAGGAACTACAGGAGCTTAATTTTTGAATCACTCGCGTCAAGATGGCGTGTGATATTCAATGGTTAAACTCGAATTTTGGAATAAAAACCAGTTGTAATCTACACAAAAAGGATTTGAAAAATCATCGCTCAATTTTTTGAATACTCACGCACGTCTATGTTTCGCGTGGTTTTCGTTGATTATTTATTAGTTTTCGAACGAAAATCACACGCCATATCCAAGCGAAGGATTCAAAAATAGGCCCTCTGGACCGATTTGAATAAAATGATTTTGTGTTGGATAGCTATTTATAGAGGGGATTTAGGTTATAAAACATCACGCTGCCAGGAGAGGAGAGGGGAGATAGCAGTTACAAAGTGCAGGCGCAGTTGCGAGGGAACGCTAGTTTTAGTTAGAGGACGCAATATTGATAAATCTTACGATAGAGAACAGCATATTGGGCGTACCTACTACACACCAGCTTTAGAAAAAAAGAGTACTCAATTTTGTAAATATGATTTATTTTATAAACTTCGAAACAGCTCTGCACACGGACAAGTTCATTTTGATTTTTTAATATTCATAATTTAATTAAAGACTGATTGCCAGACCGAGTAATTCGTAAATCACTTGGCAAAAACTAGTAATGATAAATTATTATAAAATATATCAATCTCTTAGCAAAGTGATGCAATAAAAAAAACATTTTAATATAACATGAGCCAGTTTCATGCATACACGATAAGAAAAAAGATAAAGCACATAAATAAATGTTATTTGCACATAGCAAAGTCACTTGCAACTCACGCCAGCAGACACAGTGTATCGTTTAGCGATATAACTTACATTTGCCCTTTAATAAATTGAGTATAATAAAGCGAGTCCCAAAAACTTCTTCAGACTTTTTTAAAAATTACGTTTTTATGGGATATTATGTAAACATAGAATCGCCGTATTACACTTGATATCCTAAAAATATATTGACCTGAAGGATAATTATTAATACAGTTCGTCCTACACAAAGCAATACAACCAATCATAGTCTAATCTTCTACAAGAAAATTGTGCCACGGCTAAAAATAGTGACTGCAACAAACAAGTCCCAATCGTCATCCCAAACCAATTTTTTTTGCTTGCATAGAACCAAATGTATTAAAGGATATAATCAACTGTTTACTTCAACTATGCAGCTACAGCTATAAATAAATGTCTTATAGATAAATTCTATCATAACAACATGTTACTGAGTAGCGTTGACAATGTCAACAAACTCGGGCTTGAGGCTAGCTCCTCCTACAAGGAATCCATCGATGTCAGGGCAGGCAGCGAGCTCCTTGGCTGTGGCACCGGTCACCGAGCCTCCGTACTGGATTCTCACAGCACCGGCCACATCAGCTGACACGTTGGTGGAGAGCCAGTTCCGCAGAGAAGCGTGAACGTCTTGTGCCTATAAAAAGAAAAAATATATATACTGTTTATTTAGAGGTTGAGTCATAGATTTTGGACAAACAGAAGTTGCAATAGATGGTATAACTTTTAGGTACTTTTATTCAAGAAAAAAATATGAAATTTTAGATAAAATTGGAGAAGTCAGATTGCACTACCTTTTTACTCCCCATGGCATACATTATGTAGCCTTTCTTGATAGAATGTCTAGAAAGTCAATCATGAAGTGATTAATTTAATTACCTGTTGGGGTGTTGCAGTCTTGCCAGTACCAATAGCCCATACGGGTTCATAAGCCAACACAACCTTGTCCCAGTTGCTGCCGATAGCCGGTAAGAGTGCCTTTGTTTGCCTGAAGACTACTTCCTCAGTTTTGCCGGCTTCCCTCTCTTCTAATGTTTCTCCGATGCACGCAATGACTTTTAAGCCTGATTCTAGTGCATGTGCAACCTATTTAACAAAACAAGATGGTTATTAATTTCTTTTCATAAAAAAGTGCTAGACAGTTGTGAATTTTGTAACTCATACCTTTTCAGCAACTAGATCATCTTTCTCTCCGAAGATTGTTCTTCTTTCAGAGTGACCTAGGATAACCCAATCGCAGCCAATGTCTTTGATCATGGCAGGGGAGATTTCACCTGAAAAATATTTCCATATTGTAGTAGGTACTTACCTATTTCATAAGATATTGCATCATATTGTTAAACATCATCTTTCTCCCTATGGTTATATTTGTATAATTTTTTTGTCAGTAGGTAATACAATACGATCAGCTTTTGTATTGATTATTTTTTAAGATAAAAGCATACCTGTAAAAGCACCCTTTGCCACTTTCCAGCAGTTTTGAGCAGCAACTCCAATGTTGTCAGGTACAATGCTCTTAACATAGGCTAGGTAAATAGCAGGTACGCCAATTACTACCTGTACATAAAGTAAAAAGGTTAGGAATGAAAGATCTATGAAGAACATTATAATATAAAAGACAGTCACTAATATGTACCTCAGCGTTAGGATCCAAGGGTCCTTTTTTCAGATTGTTAACGATCTCATTGATCTGGTTCTTATCACCGTTCATTTTCCAGTTACCACCAACAACAAATTTGCGGCCCATTTTGAGTAAGTATTATATCTAGAAAAGAACAGTTAAAATATAACCTCCTTATTTTGAGTCTGGCAGGAAACAATTTTTATTGTTTTAAAAAGATCTTCGCACCACAAAATTACTAAGAAGAAGGTCAGATAATTAAAAAGTAAAAGGTGTTGGTTAACTAAAGGACGGTGGGTGATGGATGATTTGGATAGTACCCACTGGCTACTGGCCTGTGTCCAGTCCTGCAATATTCGTTTAAAGAGACGAGATTTTTGATTGTGATAATACAAGATGGTTTTTGTATATTTTCTTAGATAAGAATACAGAAAGATAGGGCAAACTAATGTGACCTCTACGATTAATATGAAAAATAATTTGCCGGCCAAATATTCAATGCTAAAGAAGATGGTAACTTTTTCGGCGTGAAATATAGATAACCAGAAGAAACAATAGACTAATGCTATTTTATATTTTAAGCCTAGAGCAAAAAAAATACTTTATTTACCTGAATTTACGAAAAATAGAAACCGCCCGCTAATTGCCACTGATTTTCTTGAGCCGGAGAGCGAATATGTTTTCTATTACAACATGGACATGGAATATTATTATCGATTAAGTTATCGTGAAGAACAATGATATTGGTTGGCCAAAATCAATAAAATGACCAATCAACGTAACGAAATAAAATGCACATTACATAGTATAACAATAGAGAACAAACTATTCGAGGTGACCTTTTTGACATTGAGTTATATTTTCTTAAATTCGTTTAGAAGGCTCAGGCATTTATGAATTTTATGTTCTGTTTCTTTTGGAGTTGAATATTTTGGATAGTGAATAGTACTGATGAAATAAAAAATATTAGGTTCATAAAATAAAAATACAGTGCAAAAGTGCATACATAATAGGTATGTAGAAGTACAGCGGTTGGTGTCATGTTGGTGTACAATTGTTTTGCAAAATGGAACGTTTGCGTCAAACGAAAAAAAAATTACATCTACTACATCTATCTGTCTCAGGCAAATCGTATAATTCCGCCGTTTACATTACATTGTACATTGGTGTCGTCAGTTCATAAAAGCTCGCGGATTTGCAAAATGACGAAAGCAAAATGTATAATGCCAAGTCGTTATTCAGTGCGGTGCGACACGGATCTTCTGGCCAACGGTGACAGTAGGAACTAACGCCGTCAAATTGAAAAATGCGCTTGCCAGACCGAGTGTAGCGAAATATCCCCAATCTTACAAGACATTTATCGATTTGCCCTTTTGTTTTATTTTCGTACGTGTTCTATGTAAACTAATAATATTATTGTTTTGAAATACCGTAGAGCTAAACTCCTCAAATAAAGTTTTAATTTTCAATCGTTTTATTTTCTCGATTGCTTCGATTCTAAATCGGTGGAACATACATGATATGCCTCTTTTGCTAGAAAATGCCTTCAACGACATTTCCATCCAAAAATTTTTTTCTTTGACTGCCATGTTTTGGGTAAAAATATTCGTTAAATAACTTCCTAAACTCCCTGAATCACGGTAGATTTTCTTGCTCTGGCTACATTTTTGAATGCTAGCACCCCCCTGTCTATGTCATCCGTTGGCCAGAAGATCCTTGTCACACTGTAATATTAGTCCAATCAATGAAGCTTTTGTCACCCGAATAATTCTCCCGTCGTTGAAACTTGGCACATAGTGAAAATAAGTAATACAGATTATAGATATACAATAATCCAATGATTTTTTTTACGAGAAGTTAGGTATTTATACCTAAACATGGAAATCGTTTATAAGTCTCTGTGAAAAAATTCTCAGTCTGAAATTATTCGTGTATACGTATGTATATATAAGTTAGAATAGGTAAGAATAAGAATCCAATATTTTTTCGATTTCCGAGATACTCAAAATTAAACTTTTTGCATTTTGCTCTATAACTTCTACCGAAAAAATTCTCTGCTCATTTTTGTTTTATAATATGGTTTTATTTACGTATTTAAGTAGCTTTAATAAGTTATCCAAAACATTTTCCGTTTCAATATTACAATTCTTATTATTACTTAATTATGGCTCGTGAATAATTGCTCAGGCAAATTAAATGCGTTTCTTAGTTAGGGGTCGCTCTATTGCAGTAGATTTTTCAATAATCCAATAAAAATTCCACTAAATACCAAGTTTTTAAAATATCAATTACGGGTAATATTGAATTTTACCGCCACTTAGAACCGACCGGGCGCGCGGCACTGCAGTGGTGCGTGTGCTCATATCTAAAACGTACTGTGCAGTCAGTCTATCTGTATAAAAAAATGATGATAGTGTTTGTAGGTAACTTAGGTGGTCTTGGAACTTGGGCATACGGGTTCTAATACCAGTGCATCACATCGTATGTTATTAATTTGTATGTATGTTCTTATGAGTTCTTTTTACTTTTTTTTTAACAAAATATTGTGTTTTTGCAGTGATTACTTGCCAGTCGAATTCAGTCGTTATATGTTAGACCGTAAGGCTTATTTTGGCGGTCGACTGACAGCGGAGTCTGGAACGCGGCGTGTGTTTATTGCGATTTCTGTCGGGCGAAAGTAGTTCTTATTTTTACAAGCGGAAGGCTTGTAGTCGGCTGTGATGGATGATTGAGGATTCTAGAATGCCGTCTATCTATTGTATTTCGGCGCCCGCGCACTCCATAGCTATAGTATACTATTATTCAATTATTGTGACGGTATTTAGCGCGCAGTCCTTAAAAGTCATTCTGTACAAAAAAAGACATTTCAGTTTTCGTTCATCTCAGTTACCTACTTAACCAATCAGAGGACAACGACTAAACGCAATATAATAATTACGTGAGGAGTTTAACGAGAAATGAAATGAAAAGATGGACCAAGAAATAAGTAAACGACGGTGGAAAAGCAAAAGGCTTAAGCGACACTTTGACAGATATTGGTCTTAACTTAGTTGTATTTAGCAAGATTTTCTGCGTCGTTTGAGCTGGGTTTGGTGTAAATCAGGATTGTTGTAAAATATGTTCATAGAATTTATCGGAGCATATTTAATGAATGAATGACTTTCTTTATATCGGACAATGGCATCCATAATAATAAATAAACAATTAAAATTACAAATAATGAATATCAATTAAATATTACATTTGATAAAATAAAATTAAAGCACGATTTTTTTTTCTAATAAAATCTAGGTAGAACATACATTAACGATCTGATTAATGAAAAATATGACTAACCTATAGATTCAATGGAAATCCAAATACTGTTGGTTCCTCCCCCGCAATTTGCATAAGCAAGAAGCCTTTGTAATTTTGGCGTTGCAGAAACAGCATTCTAAGGCTTTATTGAATGTCACTTTAAGTGCCTTAAGCGCCTTTTGCGTATAGCTGACTCAGAGGGAGCCTGAGTAGAACAACTGGCAGTGTTTGAGGTTAAGACCTCCGTATGTGTTTTTGACATTTATAATAGATTTGAAATTCTTTTAGAGAAGAAAAAATGTCAGAAAAACTTTCATAGTCAGATTGATTCCCATTTCCAATTAGTTATCTGTTTACATTGTTTCTTAATAAAGTGAATATTTAATCAGTACCTACCTATTTTTAATACCAAATTATTTAATCTGCAAGTAAGAACAGGCAGTATGCTTTAAAGAGAGTTAACTTAACTTCATTACTACATCGAGCAAACCTCTGGGCCAGCATATTACTCCGGAATGCCAAGGCGTATTAAAAAAAATAGAATAAGCGACACCAAAAGTCTACTAATTAATAATAAATATTGTTGGTTTTCTAATTTTGTTGTTGTATTTATAATTAAATTTATTTAATATCTGGTTCAAGTGATTAAACTAGACTGGTTGCACCCACAATCAATTAAAAACGAATAAATCATTGTTTATGTTTGTTTAGTTTACAGTTCTCATATTATTTACTTTGTTACTTAAACACCTCACAAAATATTGAAGTAAACAAATTAAACGTAACACAATGAACTGATTTTTGCGTTTTTTGTCTATAATCTGGCAAAGGTTGGATGGGGCATATATGTGGCACCCGCGACAGCAGTTTGAATTTTCCTCTTGGCTATTGAAATTGTATTAAAATCCTTGTTAACTAATATAATATAGAAAGCATGTAAAATGTAGTCAATCATACATTTATTTCATTAGATAAGTGTTTTAGCTTTATTCACCGCTAAAAATTACCATAACTCAAAGTCTGAATCAAAAGTTCCATTAGTACAATTTTATGGGATATCGATATCTGAATAGTTAATATATTTTTCAGCTCAGGGTGATTCCATTTTCGCGGGTGCGCCATTTAGAGGCATGTTTTAATTTCGTGTAGTGAAATAAGAACTTATTCAATGAAATTAGTCTATGAAAGACTACATTTTATATGTTCTCTATATATTAGTTAACAAGAAATTTAAAATAAAATTTCAATAGAAAAATTCAAACTGCTATCGCGGGTGCACCAAATATGACCGAACCTTTTCCCGATTATGGACAAAAAACGCAAAATTTGTGCATTGTGTTACGTTTAACACGTTCACTGCAATATAAGGCTTAAAAACCCGATGCATGTACTCCCACTCTGTGCGGAAGCAAGAAACAGTAAACTTCTCCTGGTGCGGCGGCTGTGTAAGGAACATTTCTGTATGTTCAAAAGAGACAAGTA
The DNA here is from genome assembly GCA_963584085.1 of Pyrausta aurata. Lineage (NCBI taxonomy): Eukaryota > Metazoa > Arthropoda > Insecta > Lepidoptera > Crambidae > Pyrausta > Pyrausta aurata. Next base: position 14,016,595 of record OY757251.1, on the reverse strand, counting down.
TGGGTTTGAGTTTACTATCTTAAGAGCTACTCAAAAAAGCAAGAAAATGGTGCTAAGGCCTTTCGGCCTGATACCGCATTAAATGTTTTTTTTCTCGATTCCTTGCGGGTAACGGGCCGAAAGGCCCGTTATAGAATACAAGGTCATTACACCCCTTCCCGCACTGTTATAGGTAATTGAATTGTTTACTTAATTTTATCATAGCGGGAACAGACGTAAATACGTTAATGCATTATTCAAGTGTTTGTTTACGTTTTTACATGGTTTTATCGAAGTTTAATTGTTTAGTATTTCTCGGCCAAGATGAATGATGTAGAAAAATGACAAAGTGAATGTTCTGATACAGACAAATCAAAGTGGAGAAAGGTGTTTGTGTAAAATATTTTAAAAATCTTTTTTTCTCTGTAGTATGTAAGAACTGCCTCGGTGGCGCAGCGGTAAGGTCGCATTTTTAAGCGACGGCTGCGCCAGAGGTCCCGGGTTCGATTCCCGGGTCGGGCCAAAGATATGTACCTGGGTTTTTCTGTTCAGAAATACTCAGGGAAGCCCGGAGTTCGGAAGTTGGCGGTGTTTCACACCCGTGCCTCGGAAAGCACGTAAAGCCGTTGGTCCTGCGCCCGATCTCTCTCCGGTCGTGTCAGATTGCTGTCCCATCGGGCTATGAGAGTGAAAGGAATAGAGAGTGCACCTGTGTTTGCGCACATGTGCACTATAATATGTCCCGCGCAGTCGGTTAGTCGTTGTGACTGGCCACCGTAGTCGAAATCGACTTGGGGGACTATTATTATTATGTAAGAAATTATAATTACTGCGTTGTATGCTTTTATTAAAAAACTTATCTCTTTGTTTTTTAAATAAATTACACTAAAAATATTATTTCGGTAACTTATACTTATTTCCCAACACTAATACTTACTGAAATAAACCAATAATTCAGTGCGGTTTCGGGTTATAAGAAATTATCGTGGGTGCAACCAGTCTAGTTTAATCACTTGAACCAAATATAAAATAAATTTAATTATAAATTCAACAACAAAATTAGAAAACCAACAATATTTATTATTAATTAGTAGACTTTTGGTGTCGCTTATTCTATTTTTTTTAATACGCCTTGGCATTCCGGAGTAATATGCTGGCCCAGAGGTTTGCTCGATGTAGTAATGAAGTTAAGTTAACTCTCTTTAAAGCATACTGCCTGTTCTTACTTGCAGATTAAATAATTTGGTATTAAAAATAGGTAGGTACTGATTAAATATTCACTTTATTAAGAAACAATGTAAACAGATAACTAATTGGAAATGGGAATCAATCTGACTATGAAAGTTTTTCTGACATTTTTTCTTCTCTAAAAGAATTTCAAATCTATTATAAATGTCAAAAACACATACGGAGGTCTTAACCTCAAACACTGCCAGTTGTTCTACTCAGGCTCCCTCTGAGTCAGCTATACGCAAAAGGCGCTTAAGGCACTTAAAGTGACATTCAATAAAGCCTTAGAATGCTGTTTCTGCAACGCCAAAATTACAAAGGCTTCTTGCTTATGCAGATTGCGGGGGAGGAACCAACAGTATTTGGATTTCCATTGAATCTACAGGTCATTACCTATAGATCCATTTTATTAATTGAGCTACCGTGCTGACAGAATAAATAAATAGACAGCACGGTAGCTCAATTGGAAGAGCAGTTGGCCCGGTTAGCCAGAAAGTTGCTAGTTCGAGTCCCGCCCGCGCGCAATTTTTGGTTTCATATTACATCTTTTAAGAATAAAATATGACACTGTAAGTGTTAAAATAATTGTAAAACTATTACCTAGATTTTATTAGAAAAAAAAATCGTGCTTTAATTTTATTTTATCAAATGTAATATTTAATTGATATTCATTATTTGTAATTTTAATTGTTTATTTATTATTATGGATGCCATTGTACGATATAAAGAAAGTCATTCATTCATTAAATATGCTCCGATAAATTCTATGAACATATTTTACAACAATCCTGATTTACACCAAACCCAGCTCAAACGACGCAGAAAATCTTGCTGAATACAACTAAGTTAAGACCAATATCTGTCAAAGTGTCGCTTAAGCCTTTTGCTTTTCCACCGTCGTTTACTTATTTCTTGGTCCATCTTTTCATTTCATTTCTCGTTAAACTCCTCACGTAATTATTATATTGCGTTTAGTCGTTGTCCTCTGATTGGTTAAGTAGGTAACTGAGATGAACGAAAACTGAAATGTCTTTTTTTGTACAGAATGACTTTTAAGGACTGCGCGCTAAATACCGTCACAATAATTGAATAATAGTATACTATAGCTATGGAGTGCGCGGGCGCCGAAATACAATAGATAGACGGCATTCTAGAATCCTCAATCATCCATCACAGCCGACTACAAGCCTTCCGCTTGTAAAAATAAGAACTACTTTCGCCCGACAGAAATCGCAATAAACACACGCCGCGTTCCAGACTCCGCTGTCAGTCGACCGCCAAAATAAGCCTTACGGTCTAACATATAACGACTGAATTCGACTGGCAAGTAATCACTGCAAAAACACAATATTTTGTTAAAAAAAAAGTAAAAAGAACTCATAAGAACATACATACAAATTAATAACATACGATGTGATGCACTGGGATTAGAACCCGTGTGCCCAAGTTCCAAGACCACCTAAGTTACCTACAAACACTATCATCATTTTTTTATACAGATAGACTGACTGCACAGTACGTTTTAGATATGAGCACACGCACCACTGCAGTGCCGCGCGCCCGGTCGGTTCTAAGTGGCGGTAAAATTCAATATTACCCGTAATTGATATTTTAAAAACTTGGTATTTAGTGGAATTTTTATTGGATTATTGAAAAATCTACTGCAATAGAGCGACCCCTAACTAAGAAACGCATTTAATTTGCCTGAGCAATTATTCACGAGCCATAATTAAGTAATAATAAGAATTGTAATATTGAAACGGAAAATGTTTTGGATAACTTATTAAAGCTACTTAAATACGTAAATAAAACCATATTATAAAACAAAAATGAGCAGAGAATTTTTTCGGTAGAAGTTATAGAGCAAAATGCAAAAAGTTTAATTTTGAGTATCTCGGAAATCGAAAAAATATTGGATTCTTATTCTTACCTATTCTAACTTATATATACATACGTATACACGAATAATTTCAGACTGAGAATTTTTTCACAGAGACTTATAAACGATTTCCATGTTTAGGTATAAATACCTAACTTCTCGTAAAAAAAATCATTGGATTATTGTATATCTATAATCTGTATTACTTATTTTCATTATGTGCCAAGTTTCAACGACGGGAGAATTATTCGGATGTCTCCATACAACGAATCTCCTCGTTGATTGGACTATATATAATGCCACAACATTTAAGCTACAACCGAAACGCATTAAGCATAATGCCAAGAAAAATGTAGAAATTTTGTTCTTTCTCGCACCACGGGTGTCGCTATTGAGCATTAAAGAAAAATGGCGTCAAATAGTGAACATTTGTTTGAAAAGCAGTGGAAATACGACGTGCGTGTATGATTGCTGTAATGCGTGGTAATAGTGATTTCAAAGACGTTTTTCATAACGAAAAACAAAAATTGTAGAATACTCAATGGGGACCGATAAGAAATCAATGGAACAATGACCCCATGACACCTGCAGAGTTTTAGAAATTATTAATTAAAAACATGATGTAATGAATTGGTATTAGTGATCTGAGGCCTTACTCTGGACACAAAATCTGATCCAATGGTTATAGCTATTCCTGTCACTCATACCAGGCCGTGTATGCGTGTGACAGGGATGGGTATATTCATTGGATCGGGTTTTGTGTCCAGAGTAAGGGGGTTGGCTATGACTATGTTATTCTATAAAAGGATTGCCCTAACAATGTAACAGTCATTGCCATTGCTTATTAAAAAAAATATGTCACAAAACTTATTTACTTTCATAATTAACTTTTTATTGGAAATTTCCTCGTATTACTTTGATAAGTCCTATTTGTCCTACAAAACTGTGTTTTATCTTGGTCGTCCTAAATCGGCATGAACAAACCAACCGTCGTGTCGCCGAAATTATGTCAATTGAACAGTTAGCATTTTGCACTCTACATTTTGCAAATCCGCGAGCGTTTATCAGCTGACGACGCCGCCTTATGTAAACGGCGGATTTATACGTTTTGACTGCGCCATTTGTACGACGTATTATGATAACATGACATCAATGACATATTCTTTCTAATCTGTGGTCGGCGGCCGGCGGTGCGGCGGCTGTGTTTCAGTGTTTGTTTCACAGATTAGTAAGAGTATGTCTAAAGACAGATAGGAAACGCTCCTTTGTGGGCACCTGAGTTAGTGAGATATTTTGACAGCTGGCTCACCAAGAATGACATAAATTTTTTTCACATTAAGGCTTCTCTGGCATAGATTATATTCTTGCTCACTAATGTAACGTTATCGTTATCCAATAGGCATTTATTAACGGTACTTACTAAACCGTTATATTATTTTTTGCTCAGGAAAAGGCTTTGTCACACTGGATGTGTTCTGCGATCAGGTCAAAGTGATTTTAGCCCACATTATTATGAGAACATTGACCTGACCGCAGAACACATCTAATGTGACAAATCCTGAAAGAAAAACAGTTAGAAACACTGAAAAAACTTTAATTGTTGGTTAAAAAAAATACAGTAAAATATAATGCAGATTGAATAGCACAATACGAAATTGCTATGACGTTAAATGTAATACGCCAAAAATACGCCTATTTCGCGTAATATATAGACATATTTTGATAGACATTGCAGCAATCAGACAGAGTTAGACAGACATAATACACGGTCAAACTTATACTACCTCTTTTTAAGTTGCGTCGGGGTTAAACAAACGCAATGCTTTGATTTTATAAAGACAAATGGCAAGAGATAGTTTTTTGTATAGCTTTCAGATACAATCAGAGATGGTCTTCGTATTTTCCTTGCTCAGACAGAGCCCGTCGCGCCGTTAACATAGTTGAATAGTTGGTTGAAGAACAGCACCACCTCGGACTTGGTTTCCATTGTGCAGCTAACTGATGAATGACACGTCCAGATTGAGCCCTGTTAGAAAAAATATTACTTTAAGGCATATTTATCTTGACTACTGCACTGTTATATACAGGGTTGATGGTAATTAGACCGGATCCTTTTAAGAGGCGATGGGGGAGCTCCATTGCGACAACTTTGACCCCATTATGTACTATTCCAATTTTAATAATTTTGGAGCTACTTGACTTGTAGTTTATTTTTTTTCCAATCCTGATTTCTTTCTTTTAGAGACTTACTTGAGATAATAGTGTAAAGCAAAAAATATTAAGAAATCAGTCACCATTAATCTACACATATCAAGCATTGACTCCAAAAAAAATTGTTTTTCTAAATACAAGACGAATGCGTTATATTGTACTCAAATATTATCTTATTCCAACATATCACATACAGTGGTAGTCAGCTAATTAAATACACTGAAAATTTTATGTTCCTATAAATTTGTATTATGAATACATAGAAACCAGTAATTGTAGTAAAATAATAGTATGGGTTTTACGTATAATTTGAAGTTACTATTTGCCATAACCTTGATCTATTTTTCGTTTCTTTTGACTTCAAATCTATTATAATCATTATAAGTGTACCAGTGATGTGGACAACTAATTAAAGACACCTACGTTACTGGAAACCAAAAAAATACTGAAACTACAAAAAAGTCAGTTAATATGAAAGCCTGCTTTTTATAAGAGGTTTAATTTGTTATTTTTTTTATTTCATGTTTTTTAGTTATTTACCCTCTCAAAAACTACTGAACAGTTTTATGATGAAACTCACACTGTACCCTAAGCGGAAATATACTTGATTTAACTAATAAATTATCATCTCGCTATGACTTCTCATTTTCGAGAAATCCGCATATACACAAATATACAAACATACATACACTTTAGAAACTTTGCTCACTTGTTTCGAAGCCTTAACAGATCAACATACTCAAATTTTATTCAATTTGAACTATATCACATACATACAGGTCGAATTCAATACCTCCTTTTTTTAAGTCGGTAAAAAGATGAAAGTTGTTTTCTTCTACCAATACTATCAAGTTTTTCATTAAAATATATCGTTATTAAAACAACAGTTATTTTTGTTTTCCGGAAATTTAAACAAAGGATTCTACAACGCATAAGCATTTTATTTTTTATTATACGTGACAGGCAAATAAATATTAAATATTACAAAGAATATTTAATATTTATTTGCCTGTCAAGTTTCTAGCACGGTCAAGGTTTGCTATGTGTAGTGGGAAAAAACCTTAACACAGAAATATTCAATTTAATTATTAATTCAGAAAGACAAAATCACAGCATCTTCAATATTTATTACAAATAGCATGATATTTATTTAAAGTCTATGTATTAAATGAAAATTGAAAAAAAAATGCTCTATGAAAGTAGGAACTGAGTTTTATGAGTCTGAGTTTGATATTAATAAGTTACTTTAAAACTTTATTAAGAGAAAGTAAGGATCAATAAGTAGCAAATGACAATTATTGTGGGTTATTACGTACCATGAATACCACAGTCGCATAATCTTATTTTCATTTTGCCGAAGAAAAGGCTTCCACAAAAATATTTAGATAATTTAAACTAAGACAACTCAATACAAAATTTTCTTGCTGTCCAATGGATTCATCTGAAAAAATTATGAGTTCTCAAATTATTTGTTAATTATAATACAACCATCACAAATACAGGCTGTAAAAAAAAGAACGAGCCGCATTCAAGGAACGAAAAATATAAAAAAGGAGATGTTTGAAAAAATGCCAAGACTATGTACGGTATCTCTAAAAATAGCTGAAAATATAGGTAATTAGACATACTATGGTATGTAATTTTAATTTAATCACAATTTATAGGTAATTTAAGTAATAAAATAATAAAGTTTTAAAAACCTTGGCAACTCCTCCTGTCTATACTTACTCCAAAAATATGTCAAATCGTGCAAAAAAAAGGTAATCTGTCAATGTCAAATGTCATTTTACCTAATCTGTCAATGTCAAATGCCATTTTGCTTTCCGCTTTCGGCCTGTTTAAGCAACTGATTGGTATTTGTCTGATTTATAAGGCATTCATTAAATGTTTATGTTACATTTACCCAAAAATTTAATGAAATCAGTCTAAAACTGAAAAAGCTTTACATACGCTATTTATAGTGTCATGTATAAGGTGTTGGCATTTTCCCCATACAAACGAAAACATCTCGTTTAAAAAAAGTTTTTTATTACATATATTCTAGACTCGACTCTTAACCACCCCCTTAAATTTGGCTCGTACTTTTTATCTACCTCGTGTGTTCATAAGTTTTGAGACAAACTTTGTAGTTAAAAAAATAAATTAAATATTACTGGCTGCTATTTAATTCTTTTTCCAATTTTGAATTTGGAATGTTTACTTTTAATACCTTTGACTTTCAAATTTATTTCTGTCAATTTTATCGTGATGGAGGGGACTAAAGAATTGCGTGCGACCGTGATATCGCTATTTAAGGCGGGAAAAAAACCAATGGAGATTTTCCGTGAGGTGAAAACTTTTGGCGTAAGCCGTAACTTCGTGTATTACACTATCAAATCAAACGATACAAGGAGACAAGTTCCTTGCAAGATCGCCAAAGGAGTGGTCGGCCACGCTCTGTAAGGACGCCTGCGAACATCAAAATCATCCGAGAGCGACTTCGCCGAAATCCATGTCGCACTCAGAAAAAAATTGCTCTGCAGACTAATATTTCGCGCGTTTCAGTCAACAGAATACTAAAATATGATCTTAAGGTAAAGGCGTATAGCCGTAGTTCACTTTTTAAACGATCGGCTTCGTAAATTGCGACGCGAACGTTGTCCATTATGTATGTTGATTATTATCTACTTAGTGTTCACTGTAAATTTTAGAAATATAAGTTAATTATTTAAAAAGTTATGCCTCTTTTTTTTCGTCTCAAAACTTATGAACACACGAGGTACACCCTGTATAAGAAAGAAAAATGTAGATATCAGGTACAAAGTGTCCACGGATCCCTAAAATTCTTAACAGGGTGTAATAAAGTACGAGCCGAATTCAAGGTTAAGAGTCCGGTCTCTAATACAGTAAAAATAAAAATAAAACTTGAAAAAAGTTTTTTTTTATCATAATCTTCTTTAATTTTTTTTTATATTTTACCTGTAATCTATTTTCGATTGACAACCACCTCCTTGAATTTGACTCATACTTATTTAACACCCTGTATAAACTGTTACCCTGTATAATATATTTTTGGCAATTTTTAGCATAAAATAATAATCAAATCAGAAATAGAGCAAACAATTTATTGGTCTACTCAACACACTAATGAAATTAAACTGGCATGAGAAAAAAAAATATGTTTTTCAAAACTGAGGTTATTTTTTAATAATATCTGCAAAAAGTAAAATACAAGCTAGTAATTATTACTCAACATACTATGACTTTGGAAAACTACACACCTAGACTTGTTCGCTTTAGTTTAATGTGTTGACACTTGTTTTAATACTAACTATTCTAACAGGTAATAAATAGGTTTGCTTTTTAATACAGAGAATAGTAAACATAAATTCTTGAACAACTTACATAATTGAAGAAATATTTCAACTTCCTGCCCTGAGCAGATTCCTTCAGGTATGAATAATGAGGAACCACAAATCAATAATATTCTCTTGTTCCGTATTGTATATTCGTTCTTGCAATGAAGTTGGCCAACCTACACAATAAACGTTTGCAAGGTGTGAGATGACAGTCAACGAATACAATCTAAAATTACTTAAATTATAACATTTTACCTAGCACTTACTGTGTGAAATAAATAAACATAATGTAAACAAATACTTTTCCGCTAAGTTTCAAAACTTCTGTAGTCGCTACCATTATACTGCTTCCTAAGAGTTTGTCCTCACTTGTCGGGTGTCTGGCTATGATTTTAGTTAAATATTCCAGTGGCAGAGCATTTTGGATGAAGTTTTTACACACATTTTCATCTACTATAGGTTGGGATAGGTTAGGTGCTCAAAACCGATAAAAACCGGCCCAGACACCCGACTAGCCGGTATGACTAGAAGAATAGACTTAGTAAATAAGGCATCAGAGATAAGAATCAGCCCGAATGTTAAGCGATAAATTAATTAAGTTAGTACTAACCTTGACGTGAATAAACAAAATTTAATCCACATTGTTGATCCTTGTACGAAATCAACCGATACTGTCTTACACTAATCACTTACGGGAATTATTAAACGCTCTTTTACACAGTCTTTCATTTGTAATAGCATCACGGAACTGCTAAATAATACAATGAATTAATTAAATTAAGTAAACAAAGACAAACTGCCATTTTGAAATTTTCAATCATTGACAGATAGGGCTGCCAGCACTTCTGATTACATTTACCCCTAACCATAAAATGACTCATAAATAAGTTATCTGACAAATCACCAAAATTTGACGTATAAATATATTTTTTCACCTGAATATTCTATAGAGTCATAAAATACTTGATATCCAGTACTTCAGCTTTTGATTTAGTATCATTTTTTTTAAATTACTAATAATTCTAACAAGATTTCAGTTCGCCTAAAATTCTGATTGTTAAAATGATTATTTTTCATCTTTTTTATTTATTTTATTTCAGTAAATCCATAATTATTCGTAAATATTTTCACTACAAAATTCTCCTTTCACCAAGATTTTCCCCCAGGTCTAGGGAGAGTATACCGAAAGTTGGAACCCTCCATAGAGACATTTCTTTTAGTTCTTATATTGATCACTAGACGGCGCTTTAACATATTTTATCTATATATAGTCTGTGCCAAATAGTGGATCCTGATTTTCGCATAGATTATAATGCGTTGTGCCGACTAACTCTACGTCATCTCTATGGCCGTTTCCAGGCCGTGGTTTGTTTATTTGTTGTTGATGTCTTTCTCGGTGTTATTTTGGTAAAAGTTTTTTCTGTTATTTGTTGTTTTGTTTGAAAAGGTATGTAACATAGTTGATCTATTTAAATTCAATTGATGTTTGTAATCATAATCCAACGTTCTACATTCAATTGATTACTGCCGTTAAAACAAACTATGGTCTCTCTGCTCTCTAGATTTCAATGATCCCTGCCTTTAATATCCAAATAGCGGCAAATAATTAAAGAGCATTTCGATTTTTTTAAGGTAGGATAGCACCAATGTATTCATTAATATTGTTTTTTACATTTTAGATTAAAATGGACAGCAACAGGCGAAATTTAAGCTCTTTGCATGGTAACAATGTGGATGATGAGAACTTAGGGAAGCATAAAAAGAGTCTAAAAGATTATTTTTCTCCCAGGTATGAATGCTATTTATTATTAATATACAATGCTCTCATAATTTTCTATGCATGTTGGTGGCACTGTGTTACACATAATAACTATATTGCAGAGAAAATGATATCAGCAGAAAGAAGACAAGTTCTAAAAGCACTCAAGTAAATATGGAAGCGTGGATTTCCGATGATGATCTTATTACTAGTGACATACCTACTGAATCTTACTGGAAAATATTAGCAGAAAAGAGACGGTAACACAACATAATATAACCTCTTTCTTTATTTTACGATATGAACAAGATTAACATTAATGCTTGTGACTTGGAGCCTGCATGATTATTGAGAAAACAAGGCTGTCTTTTAAACATAGATTACATTTAGAATTCAAGGTTGTCTTATAAACACAGTCTTTTTTTAAATTATAGAAATGCCTTAGAAGAGGCATTAAAAGAAAATGAAAGACTTTGGGTCATCCATCAAGCTCTAACCGAGGAGAATGCTCAAAATCGAAAGTTATTAGATGAAGCTAACAGTTTTATAGAAGTTTTTAAGGTAAGTTGCCTCAACAATGTTATTTTACAGGTATAAGAATAGTGTACCATTTACTGCCCATTTACCACATTCATTAATATTACCAAAAAATCTGCCCAAATTATTGTGCAAAGTAGTTTGGCCACACTGGAGATTACTGAGATATGACGAGTTTAGCGCCGGAAATGAAAAGAGGGTGATGGATTTTGTTTCATCATTTATAGTAATTAGTTTTTTAAAGTATATTATTGTGGTTTTGTGTTGAGATCATCATTATAATTTGTTCTATTGAAGAATACAATAAAAATAAAGACTTCTGATTTGGATCACCATTCTCGTGCTAAACTGCCTTGTTGAGCATTGAAATACGAACCAGCATCGCATTTCAATGCATTAGGTTATGATAGGTTGAGCTAGTTTTGTGTTAGTTTTAGTAATGAGTGTAAATGAAATTTTAATCTTATGATGACAATCATCATTAAAATCTGACTGTCTGTATGGTTTAAAACTGAGAATGACTATATTTAAACTATTGCCCATGTCATATGCCATATTGATTCTTCTTCTTTTAGACATGTTACTATGCGGCAGAAAAGCATGCTAAAAACTGTATTGACACTTCCCTGCTCTCCAACCCTTGACATATTTGACAGGTCTTATGATAACATGATAACCTTGTAATTATGGCTACACCTAGTGTTGTTTCCACTGAATAGATAAATAAATAAAAATATATAAATAAATAAAATAAATAAATAGATAAATACCTTATTTATCTATTCAGTGGTTGTTTCCATTAAGGCCTCCATAATAGCCATGTCACGGTAGTCATAGCAATAAATTCACGATACATCACTAAAGTGTCTTAAAAACCTAGAAGTCCTAGAATTGTAACTTTTCTTGTATATTGGTTGCAGTAATAATAATTAATGGATAATGATATTATTTTTCAGGAGGTTGTGCAGGACACGGCAGATGATACAGGAATAGATGTAGGGGATGTCAGCCTATAGCACAGAAAGAGACCGCAAAATTGAGACCAAATTGAGACCTCGCCTACGGGGTAAAGGGGTGCAGGGGGAGACGAGAGCGCGGTTAGTGAGCGGCCCCGCGAGGAAACCCGCGCGTGACCAACTATCGCCTCCCCCCGAGTCCCTGTGCCCCGCAGGTGAAGTCTCAGTGAAGCGGTTTACCTATAGTCAATGATGGAATCAATTTTAGGCTTAGTTAAGTACAACAAATAAACAGCATACACATTCAAAACGCATTCATTAGCTGCACAGAAAGACAGAACAGAGATTATTATAGATAGTGCCATCCACGAAGACGCGCGCCAACTTTCGTTCTAATCGTTTTAAGTACATGTGTGCAAGTCTTTACCTATATTTGATGATGCTATAATGAAATTAATTATTACATATTTATTATATGATATAAAAATATTTGCCACGCACCCCGCACCCCGCGCTTTCCTTAATCAAAAATAAACGGCGTGCGCCTTCGCCCACTATCTAATACCTAGTGTGATAGAAAAAACTCAATAACCACCTAGGTACGATTCTGGTGATTTTTAAATGTGGATTGTGAATAATAAAAACTTAATGCGCCTCAATTTTGTACATGAATTAATTGCTCTGTTCAAATGATTGAATTAAAATGCTGTTTAGTGGCTAGATAATGATAAATGTTTTTTTTTTATATTAAGATTTTCAGACTGATTTATAAAATAAATAAACATGAATATTATTTTTAAAATGCAGGATTTATTTCGGTATTATCAACTTAAATATTATCAATATTCCCAACAATATAAAGTAAGTATGTAAAATAAGTAATAATAATGAATAGTAGTACAAGCTAATTTCTTTTAAATAAAGTCGTGAATCAGAATTCAAAGGGTTTTATTTTACCATAGTAAAAGAAAGATTTTTCGACAAACTGGTAGTTTGTTTCGTCAAAAAAGCGATTGTAAAGTTGACTTTTTTTTACTATATTTAATTTAAATTACGATATATTTTATATTCATATCTTTCACCACCCGTTCACACTGGTTCACACTATGGGATATACAGGGAGTCCCGTAAGAAGTGGTTTAACCAAAAACCGTGTATGGACGTAGTTCAATGGTATGGACCAAGGAACATTTATTACCCTGTTTATATTCTCAGTTATTACCTAGAGGTCACAGATGAATAATATATGTATCTAGACTAGAGGTATGGGTGGTATGGACTCCTAAGGACTAGGTCATGATCTATCAGAATAGGCCAACATGGGTTAAATGTGAACGCACACCTATCCGAGCAGAACGAACCGATTTTTTAAATTCTTTATATGAAATCTCATGAAACCTCGCACACTTCTCCGCGGCGCTGAATCGTCTGAATCTGGTGGAATCCCAGGAATCCTAGACAAATTCGGACGACGTCATCAGATTCAGCGACGTCTTCTTCTTCTTATTCACTCCCACCTTTTGCTCTCACTCATCATAGCGCTTTCTCATGAGAATCTGCAATTCGGCGCGGATAATGCGGACGACTCGGATGAATCGCCGGGACATCTTCCTTCTCACTCCCACCTTTAGCTGTCACTCATAGTGCTATCTCATGCATGAGACAACATTCTTTCGGCGCGGTCGATTCATCCGGTTTGGATATGTGTGCGATGCCTCCTTGACTTCGATTCATTCGGCGCGTTCGGCTCGGATAAGTGTGCGTTCACCTTAAGAAAGACCCACCAACTTACTATGGCACAAACCGTGCAAGGGTGCAAGGCCAAAAAGTGGCCATAAATACCAAAAAATAAAAAAACTTGTAGGTAATCTGAAGAATGACAGCAAGGCGCGTGGCGGGCGCCACGATCGAGGAAGGTTGCCACTTTATACAAAAAAAAAAACACTTCTTGTTTTTTTTATATTCTGTCTGCGTAACTACTTGATGAAAATTAAAACGTATTTATTTTACTTTATTGCATAACGTAAGGTGGAATTAAGGCCGAATGCCATTCTCTACCAGTTATACCTAAATACAAATTATACAAATGAGATGTGGGCCATTCTATTGTTTAATACGCCTATCACTACGCCTATTTAAAAAAATTTTTCCGCGTATTTTTAAATATCAATAATGGTAACTCTGGCTAGTGGCTTGTACCAGCGGCTTGTACCGGCCAAAGAGAATATAATCACTGTACCGGCAGCAATGACGTTTTTAGGTGACATCTGTAGTTCCATTTTTGGCCATTCTTCAGATAAGTTTGTGGCACTGTTTGAGGAAGGTTTGAGGGGAGAAACCATAGAAATATTATCCCTTTTATTTATTTCCTTTCCGATAGGAATATTAATTTTATGCCGAACTTCACCTTCACACATAGACATACAGTCACAGATTAGTAAGAGTATGTCTACATACAGTGTGACCAAAGAATATATATACTAACGTAAAAAGAAGCGACACTGACACTTGTGTGCAGTAAACTAACTCGCGGCTATGTGTGCGTGTCGCGGGGGCGCGCGGGGGTCGCGCGAGGTGGGGAACGCATGCCACGGTATGCGCGAGTCGAAGGGTCACACCGCCGATTGCCGCCGAGCCGTCGTCTCTGCTCGAAGCAATTTACGTAGTTCGCCCGCGCCGCGTCGCGTCGTATGCGATTATTATGATACGATTTGTCCCAAATGCAGCATATAACTTTTGATATGTCTTGTGAATGCTTCCCATTAGATTTTTTGAAAAAAACCGTTCGTACGATTTCGAATCTTCGCTATAATTAAAGAAAATAATAAAATGTTTAAAGTAAGTCGCAAAAACAGAAAATATATTAAAGTAAGTAATTTATAACATATGTGAACACTATACCAAATATATTTTGAACCTGAAATACATAAACATCTTTCATTAAGTAATTATTATTTCCTTGTGCCGCGGTAGCTAAACCGCCAACCCTACGCGTAGACGCGGCATTACAAGGTCACCGACGCCCGAGTTACACCGATAGATCAGTGTCGCGCCTGTGGTGTGACATCGATCTTCTGGCCAACGGTGACAGTCGGAACTAAAGCTGTCAAATTCAAAAATCCGGTTGCCAGATCGAGTATAGCGAAGTCTCCCCAATCTAACAAGACATCTTCCGATTTTCCCTTTTATTTTATTTTCGCACGTGTTCTGTTCTGTGTAAAGTATTAATATACCGTAGAGCTAACTAAACTCCTTATATAAAGTTATATTTTTAACAGTTTTTAATGTTAATACAATGAGCAGTTTTCATGTCATGAGATGTTTATATCATCGAGAGATGGCGCTAGCGTCTCTTTAGGAACTATCTTTTTAATCAGTCAGGGATCAAACGACTCTCGAGAGTCGCATAACAATGGAATTTCTATTGTGTCTCGTTCACACATACTTGACGAGTTAAACTTAATTTATGGTCTATAACAGAAGGTAATTGCTTTTCGTCAACGTAAATATTAGACAGTAAAAAAATATTAATGTAAACCTTTAGTACCTAATGGACATAATAATGCCAAAAAATAAGTACCCTCATTAATCCATAAGGCATTTTACAATAATTAATTACGCAATTTTTCTTCTTTGTCTATGGTATCCCGCTAACGTGAAAAAAATGTTCTTAAAGTGACCATAATAGTGAGAACTGAGAGCTGTAAAACGATGGGAGAAAACTGCTCATTGTTTCGGGTAAAACGGTGGAGTGGTGGAACATACATGATATGCCTTTTATGGTATAAAATGCTTTCAACGACATTTCCATCCAAGAAATCTTTTGTTCGACTGCCATGTTTGGGTAAAAAGTATTCGTAAAACAGCTTCCTTCATAAACTCCCTGATTCAAGGTAGATTTTCTTGCTCTGGCTACTCTTTCGAATGCTAGCGCCCCCTGTTAATGTCATCTGTTGGCCAGAAGATCCTTGTCGCACTGTACCTAATCTGTGTCACACGTCACACCACACTGTCACACATCATCATCACATCACACACACACAAGGAAAGGAAATCAAGTTGGAAATCAAGAACTTGGATCAAGAAGAAGAAGGAAGTCATCATAGCAGATCAAAAAGATAATTTCCAATGCTAGGAGCATTATTGCTTGGATCATATTTTACTTACCTGCTGTGTTATTTCAGTGATAGAATCATTTTCAAATCTATAAGTCATGAAGCTTAATTTGTTGTGGGAGGTAATACTTCGCGTAAGATTAGCCGCTCTTTTAGAATGTTATTCTGTGTTTTGTGTTTAATGAGTTTTAAATTTTGTTTCAGGTATTTATACCGTTGTTACTAGTTTTAGTACAAATAACAGTGCAAGCCAAGAAACAGAAAACTAGTGTGGTGTCAGATGTAAATGATTTAAAAGATTTTAAAAAGTTGTTGAGAACTAAAACAAACGTTTTGATTTTATATGTAAATGTGCCAAAATCATCACAGATAATTATAGATGTATTCAAAGACACAGCTGAAGCAATGAAAGGTCAGGCTACCCTAGTCATGATAGATTGTAGTCATAGGTAAGTGGATATGTTGTACCTAACAAATTGTAAGCAGATTTTTTTCTATCAGATAGCTACCGAGGCAGCCATGGAAGTACCACCACTCTGTTAGATCAAAAACATTAAAATTACTGTTTCAGTGAAACTAAAAAACTATGTAAGAAATTGAAGATACCTACTGACATGCCTTATTTTATCAAACATTACAAGGATGGAGATTTCCACAAAGACTATGATAGGAGTGAGACTGTTAGTTCTATGTCAAACTTCCTCCGGGACCCAGTTGGTGATCTGCCATGGGAGGAGGACCCTGGAGCAACTGACATATTTCATCTGCAAGATAGTGAGGTAAGCATTATAAATTACTTATATCTTTATAAATAAACTTATTTGTAATCAATTTTGTTCTTATATGCTTGCGATTTATCTGAGACTCCTTGACTATTTTGATCTATACCAATATGTGTCCAATTCCCATTTATCTGTATCATTAAATAGTAATAGTTTTTACTTTTACTAACTGGCTTGTAATTATTTGTTTTGTATCATGCTGTGCAATGCTTGCATTGTTTAATAAGCAATAAGTTGCTTGATGTTTTATGTGCCATATTTAATCAGCTTGGCGAATTTCTTTCATGTACAACATTAAACAAACAGTTGGCTAGAACAGTTCATGATTAATATTTTTGTTCTTGTATGTGTAATTATTTTATAACATTTGCGATGGTTGCAAGCTTTTATCATTTTTTATTATCAAACAAAATGACAATGATATATTTGTGCTAATGATAGCTATGATTTTAAAATGTGTTTCTTCTAGTTATTTACTATAAGGTGGTTCTTATTTTAAAGCAATGCCCAAATAAATTATCATTTGCAGTTCAACAACCTCTGGTTTGAATATTTTTCAGGCATTAACTAAGTTCCTAAAGAAAGGTGCTGCCGCATACAAAAAGTCTATGATTATGTTTTACGCTCCTTGGTGTGGGTACTGTAAAACCCTGAAGCCTGAATATGTTTCAGCAGCTGCCGATCTAAAGGTAAATCAATCAAAGATCGTTGACATTTTATGTGTGTGTACAAACAATTTTATAAATTTTTGTTTCATATTTAATGAAACACAATTTACGGATAATTTCGCGATAATTTATTTGATTTTTCATCCCGACGTTTCGAACACTTTACAGCGTTCGTGGTCACGGGGTTTTTGTTTCATGCTGAAAATATCTGTTACAGGAAGAAGCATTGTTGGCTGCTATAGACGTGTCAAAACCTGGGAATTCTAAAATAAGACAACAATACAATATCACTGGTTTCCCAACAATGCTATACTATGAGTAAGTTAATCACTATAACATGCATATTAATGTAAAGTCGCCACATTACTACTATCATTAATAAATGAAATTTATTTTTATTTAAAGAAAAGGTCAACTGCGCTTCCCATATAATGGTGATAATAAAAAGCAGGCAATAGTAGATTTTATGAGAGATCCAACTGCACAACTACATCAGAAGAAAAAAGATGTCGCCGAAGAGAGTTGGTCGGAAAACACTGATGTGGTACATTTGTCCGGTAAGTATTATAGAATACTGATCATAAAAGTTCTTGTCTTATTATCTTAATAAATAAACCAGACAAGTGCAAGTCTAAGTTATGTAGAGATTCCACATCTAGATGAGATTTTAAATTTTAGCTTAATTACTCTATAAAATAAATAGAAAGATAGCATTGCTGTAGTATTTCCATATAATAGTAGTCCCCCTAGCCGATTTCGACTACGGTGACCAATCACAACGACTAACCGACTGAGCGGGATATTATAGTGCACATGGGTGTGCACAAACAGGTGCATTCTCTATTCCTTTCACTCTCATAGCCCGATGGGACAGCAAACTGACACGACTGGAAAGAGATTTCCATATATCTTAAATAAACAATATGTGGACCACCTAAGCGATGTTTAATTTACTGAATAGATATATAAAGGGTAGATTTGCCCCGGTCAGTGCAGCACAGGTGAACTAGTTGTGAGCATATGCATGAGCAATACTTCAGTCGCGTGACAAGGAGTTGCTTTATTTAGCTATTCAGTAGTTTAATTAGTTATTGAGAGCTTCAGGAAACGGTAAATCTTAGGAAAATACATAGACAAAGAAATTATGCGGAAACTCTTAGCTTGTTATGACAGACCTAATACTCTTCTCTATGACTACTTTTCTTCTGTCACACTTGTCGAGTTTTTCTTTTGTCAGGGCCTGTCCACTTGACAGTAGCGATTTCCTTCACTATTTTGATTTTTGATACTATGTTTTTTACGTTTTGTAATTTATTTATTTTTAATCTTATTAAAATATTAGATGTGTGATTATGAATTTGGTTCGTTATCTGCGATTTAATTTGACTACAGGTAATTTTGAAATTGGTGCAAAATATGTAGGTTCTTCTTTTTGTTTCTTTGTATGGCATGGGGTTGTTGTTTTTTCAGGTGATAATTTCGACAGTATATTGTCTAAAGCTGAAAACGCATTGGTGGTGTTCTACGCGCCCTGGTGCGGCCACTGCAAGAGAATCAAACCTGAGTTCGAAAAGGCTGCTACAAGGATCAAGTCCGAAAAGGTTTGCAAAGTGTTATATTTATCTTTCGTAAATAGTGTTTAAAACTGCATCTACATCGCCTTATTTATTTACTGACAGTACTTTTCTGGTGTCTTATCTTATTATGTTTGTAGTTGTTACTTCTGTGACTATTTGGCCTCTAAAAAGTACTCCAGATAGAAAGATATGTTATCATAAAGAATTTTATTTTCGCTCTATTTGTAAGGATACACCTTTATTCGTCCAAGGATACACCCTAAGGATACACTCTGACCGTTTGTTCTTTTAAAAGCAATTTGAATTAAGTACGAAACGGTGGGGAGGTAGCTTAGAACCAGGAGAAAGGACATATGATCCTTTTTATCCCGTTCAACGGGGCCGGGGCTGGGGCAGGACGGGGCCGGGGCGAAACAAAGTTCGCTGGGACCGCTACTTTTTTAATATAACCAAATTCTACGGTGTCAATTTTGGCGTGGTCCTTAAGCATACTCTGCGTATGGTACAAAGTTTAATATTTTTCGTCTCTTTCCTAGATTGACGGCATTCTAGCGGCGGTCGACGCGACTAAGCACCCCGATCTGGCGTCGCGTTTCGGCGTCAAGGGGTACCCCACGTTGAAGTACTTTAGTAAAGGAGAGTACAAGTTCGACGCGGGGCATGCCAGGCAGGAGGAGCAGATTGTTAGTTTTATTAAGGTGGGTTAAACGCTGAGTGTCTTGACAACTAAATATTTTTTTGCTCTAATTAATTTTTGAGAATTGGTCAGGAACAGCTAAGCATAAGCATGGAATGTTTTTCTCTCGTCTCGTTTACGATTTGCGCTATTATATGATTTAAAAACCCGGGACCATGACTCGTGTAACCGAGTCGAAACGTCGGGAAGGTAAATACGATGTTAACCTTATAAATAAGTGTCGTTGCATTAAATCCCGTGTGTTAATTATTTGCGCTATTAGTCTTTGAATCAATGTTATTTTGCGAATATGTTAAATAAGCAGTCCCCGATACGATCCGGTAAGCATATACCAAATATTATTGTTTTTTTATCTCAGGACCCGCAAGAGCCTCCGCCCCCGCCGCCGCCGGAGAAGCCCTGGGCCGAGGAGGAGTCGTCCGTGCGCCACCTCGACTCCTCGACCTTCCGGAACACCCTCCGAAAGATCAAGCACGCCGTCGTCATGTTCTACGCGCCGTGTGAGTAATAATAGATACAAGCCAAGTGCCAGTTAGAAAATACAAAACAAAATAATACAATTGCGATGTGTAACCAAATTGGTCCCCACTCAGCTCTTTGCCATGGCAAGCCAATGGCAATACATAATTTGTGAAAATTTCAACTGACTAGCTTATCGCGGTTTTTGAAATATAGCCTGACAGAAAGATGGACGGACATACAGCGAAGTCTTAGTAATAGGTTCCCAGATTAGTAATATCCTATTGAACATGCAAATTGATAGGTGCCTATATAAAATTGGTATCAATTTGTTACACATTCATTCACTTTCCGACCACTGCAACTGCAGTGTAACCTGGATCTACAGAAACTTTAAATCTTTTATTGGAATTGGTGTAACAATATGGTTCTAAAGTGTGCACGATAGTAACGTTAATACCTTTGATACGCTTTTGATACATTTATCAAAAAAGGCGTGTTAGTTCAGACTGCTTATAACTTAAGAATGGCTGAACCGATTTGGCTGAAAATTTGTGAGAATCAGGAGGCGGACATAGGATACTTTTTAGTACTTATTACGTAAACGGTAACGGATGTACAGAATTTCGTGACATTTACTTTGTTGGATTTGTCTTGGCCCGATGAAACCCATAAAAGGTGCCGAGGCGCGACAGGACTGGAACGGAAAGTTCGCTGGAACCGCTAGTTTTACATAAATGCTAAATTTTTGATGCCTCATTTATCAGTCATCTGAATAGATAGGCTATTAATATAAGGCAATAAGTGATCGAAATCATTATACTTAATAAATTTGAAAATAAACTGTTTATGTGGTTGGTGAATAAGGCTTATTATACTGTCAGGAGTTTTTTTTTATGACAAACAATAATTTTATTAATTGACATACTGAATTTCTTTTATTATTAATTAGTTATATGAAATAAAATTATATCTTTTAAAATATTATGACTAGTAAAAAGAATTTAAACATTTGCATGCTATTACATTATGGCTGAATAGGTCAAAGCTCTATTTATTATATTATGACCATGTATATGCAAATAAACATTTTGATTTGATTTCATTTGATTTGATACTGTTCAGGGTGCGGCCACTGCAAGAGCACAAAGCCAGAGTTCGTGAAGGCGGCCGATAAGTTCTCGGACTCGCTGATGGTGCTGTTCGGCGCGGTGGACTGCACGGCGCAGCAGGAGCTCTGCGCGGCCTACGACGTGCGCGGGTACCCCACGCTCAAGTACTTCAGCCACTACGACAAGCAGGTCAAGGAGTACTCGGGGGGAAGAAAGGTAAAATACATTTGAATCTGTGTGTGTGTTTGCTTTTTTTTTATAAATAAACTAGCTTTTGCCCGCGACTTCGTCCGCGTGGAATAGTGACTTCTTTCTCCCGTTTTTTACACATTTACCACTATGTCTTTGCTCCTATTGGTCGTAGCGTAGCGTGATGTTATATAGCCTATAGCCTTCCTCGATAACTGGACTATCCAACACAAAAATAATTATTCAATTCGAACCAGTAGTTTCGGAGATTAGCGCGTTCAAACAAACAAACAAACTCTTCAGCTTTATAATATTAGTATAGATATGCGCCAGACAACACACCAATTGTCTGGTTTCGTGGTAAGGAATTTTCTTCCTTGTGTTACGAAGAACCAGACAACGATTATGACGGGGGCGTCTCCTGTAAATACTTAAATACATATAACATCCATGACTAGGTACAAATGTTCGTGCTCATCACACAAACATTTGCCCCTTGCGGGATTCGAACCCGCGACGGCCGGCGTAATAGTCAGGAGCGCTAACCAATACACCAAGCGTCGCCAAATACTTAATTACTAAAACTTAATTTTTCAGTTTTGTAAGTATGATTTGTTCATCTATTTCTTACATCGTTCATTACTAATCAGTAAATGCGTGCGTCTGGAAATATTATTGCCTTTTAATGTACCATGGTAATGGTGGACGTTATGGTTATACTACCGTTGCCAAGTTACTGCTTATCACAAAACGTAATTATACACTCATTAGCATAGATTTATTTAAATGGTTGTTTTAAAAAGGCTGTTAAGAAAAATCTACGACTGGTTACTTAAATCCATACAATCAATAGAATTATCAAGCTCAAGTGGCAGTGGGCAGGGCACATAGCTCATAGAACTAATGGCCGTTGGGGCAGAAAAGTCCTAGATTGGAGACACTTCGACCAAGGGCGCAGCGTAGTACGTCCACCGACAAGATGGACAGACGACCTTGTAAAGATCGCAGGATCGCCCTGGATGCAGACCGCTCATAACCGGTCGTTGTGGAAAGCCATGGGTTAGGCCTATGTTCAGCAGTGGACGTCCTTCGGCTGATAATGATGATGAATATAATCATAATAACAATAGAATCGACTGTTTCAAAATTGTGGACCATGCTATGGCATAATAATTCTAACTCTGGGTCTATCAGTTTGGATAGACTTAATACACGCTGTTTATGTTCATAATTTTTGCTGCCCTACAAAAATATTTGACTGAAATGGTCTGTTTTAGGGTTCCGTATCCAAATGGCAAAAAACGGAACCCTTATAGTTTCGTCAATACTGTCTGTTTGTCTGTCTATGTGTCCGACCGTATGTCACATCAACTTATTCTGAAACTATAAACATTATTTTTGTCTATGTTGGTTTATAATTCAGTAAAGCCTATCTATCTAATTGGCGAATGATAAAAGTAGGTATCAGGATCGTTCTCCAAGTGGAGCTAGCGCTCTCTTTTGTGCTAGCATTCGACAAAACAAATATTTTCTTTGACACTCATAATTTCCATGTCCTGCTCACCACTTAATGTACGGTGTTTTATCATACGTTCTGGGGTAAGGGCCACATATTGACAGTTAATAAGCCTGATCGCAGACCGCCCCCAGTATTACAGATCCTTATGTGATATGAGGTACGTATACCTTACGTAATAGGAGCAAAGTATTTAATCAATGATTCTACAGAGTATTCGTAGCTACCTTGACCTGGTCATAGTGCTCCAAAATGCTTTGACTATAAGATATAGTAATCCAAATTTATAATCTCTAGTCAATGTATATCAAAATCGCTAACTGGTTGTAGTAAATGACAATGTCAAGTTCTATGACTAGACTCATTTGTTTGCAAAACATTGCTGGTTCGATTTATTTTGTAAGAAAATAACAATAAAATTATTTTTCAATAAAAAAAATGTGGATTACTCGTCACATAAAGGGCCTGCTTTTTAATTTTTTGCTCCTATCACAGGTCACACCCTGTATACTGTAATGAATTATGTGAAAGAAAAGAGTGGCTCGTCACCCAACTACCTACACATCATCACACCCGTACACCTAAAACCAAAGCTGTATTCCTGAACATTATTTTCCAGGAAGCAGATTTCGTTTCGTTCATCCACACTCAGATGGGCGGGCAACAGGCGTCCCAGAAGGAACCAAAGACCAACCAGGACGCTGGCTTCGGAGTCAACGTGGTGATGGCCAGCGATGACGACTTCGAGAAGATTGTAGGCGCGGAACAACCTACGTTTGTCATGTTTTACGCGTCATGTAAGTATCGTGACATAAAATAGACTAGTAGAGCCGATGAAGTTAGGCATCGGCAGATTTGCTGACATGTCGGCCCGTAGTCGACATGTACTCGTACTGAAGTTAGAATGCGTTCCACTAGACACCCGTAACGACCGACCGCACTCACGACCATCTGTTTTCCCGGTCCACTTTGTCCTGAGCGTTAGGATAGTCAAGCGTAACGCTCACCACGACCCAACTTTAGAGATCGATCGTCGTGCAGGTTTCTAGTGACCGCTTGTCTTTGTCTTAACGTTAACAACACAATGTGATCATCAAGTGGAGCGGCACAATTGATCGTCGTGGGTTGATACGTTTTTGTACAGACCCCGATTGCTACCGATATGTCTCTTATAACTAATCTCTATTCCAGGGTGCGGACACTGCGTCACAGCGAAGCCAGCGTTCAGCCACGTAGCAACGTCGTTCAAGAACGACAATGTACCTATAAAAGTAATCGCAATTGACGCATCTGAAAACCCTAAAGTGGCCGATATAGCCGGCATTCAAACCTTGCCCGTTTTCAAAATATACTCAGGGGGGAAACAGTTGGCGGAGTATAGCGGCGACCGCTCCATGGAGGATATGATCGCCTTCTGCAAAAGTCATGCTAAGGTCAAGGACGAATTGTGATCTTAGTAGCTGTTGCTTTTAGTTAACTTAGCCCGGTAATAAACAGGGGTATTACGTGACAGGCCGAGTTCTCGCATAGGACCCGTTTGGACCCAAAAATATTAGCAAGTAACATTAACATTTTCAAGATCAAATACCCATTATCGTTGTGTGGAAACTGTTTATCAGAATTATCAAATACCAACGAAATGCTCGGTATCTTTTGTACGTTTTAAAATACTACGTCCAAATGAGTGACGGAACAGTATTTTGGATGCTTGAAAGTGAATACCAACTAGCATTTGACAAACCAATAATTTGCTCGGGGCTCTTTGAAGTCTTGACGACTGTGATTTCACAATTTTACTTACATACGCGATGATACGCTAACTGCTGCAATGCCACACATAAATCGCAATCATAAAGCGATCACTTGCGAGTTACGTAATGACCCTGTTGGTTTCATTAAGCCCATATAAGTTCTTGATAGTTCATCTGGACACGTAAACGGTCACACAATGTATAAGACTTGAGTACCGACATAATAAATCGTCAAGTAGCTACCATGAAATTATTAGGAATGATGAAACCGGCTAATTTTCATTTTATTCACTAGCTTAGCTAGGCTATCACAGATTTAGTTTCTTTGCTATTATTTCATCAATATCATGTTCTCTCAATTAATTAGTATTTGATTAATGTTATTTTAATTTCACTTGCGTAATTGTATTTATGATTTAGTAAAGATGGTTGGAATCTCTGTGACTGGTCATACTAATTCTTTTGAACCAATCTCTTTGTATAACTGCAATGTATTTATTATGGTTATTTAATAGTGTTGTAAACTAATAAATAACTAGCTAGAATCTATTTTGTACTGTTGTACGGCTGGAAAAAAATATAATGTAGATCGATACATATAATTATTTATTTTTGTATGAATGAACTTACCTATCTATATTGATGCATTTTTATTGTAATGTTATAATTATAGCATTTTCATAATTTTAAAGGTTCAGTTTTAAAATCAAGTTTTATTATGTGACGTACTTTTTATTGAGATTATGTATAATACGTATAATAGCTAGTATTTATGAAAGCAATGGTTCCCCGCGACTTCGTTCACAAAAATCGCGAATTTTCATACGAGGTTTCAACTCTCACTCAACTGGATTAATTTAAAAATTATATAACAATTAGATGCAAGATCCTAGTTTAGCATTTTTGATCGGACCCCTTTCATGTACTGTCTTTTAAGTTTAAATGTTCAATTCAATACTCATTTCCACATTGTTAAACGGTCAGGGATCGATAGATCGCCGGCGGTCGCGTAAATAACAGAATAACAAAATAATGTTGATAAACACATCCATTAATATCTTCATTAAAATTCTTTTCTCAAAATGACGACGAGACCGCTTTTTAAATTCATATACTTAAATCATAAAATTACAAAAGCTATATATTCATGTTGTTTTAAATCGATATTATTAACAAATCGGGCTTAAATGGAACGTAAATAATATTACATCTTGTTTTATTGTCTTTTTATTGAAATTTCATTTACTCGTAAATAATGTTCTTTACGTACGTAATTCCATAATTTTTAGTGACAAAGTGACGTATTTTGAAATTATCTGAATGCTTGTGAGATTATCTTATTTGTATATTTTGTCGAAAATCATATCATTATACATGTACCGTAGGTAACGGGAGGTACGTAGGTATATGTAGATAGGATATACTTTTATGTAATGTATTGTGTTTGTACTTATTTGATATTATAATGATTTTATTATGTATTGTTGCCGAACCGTTCAATGAGGGCTACCGTTTTCGTGCTCACTAGTTGGCGCCACTGTCGCGTGAGGTCCAGAATATAGCTTATATGGTGTGTAAATTGTCGTGATGGAGAGACGAAAAATCAAGTTTGCCATTAAATCTTAACTTACAATACATCGAGCATGCCGCAGTCCAACTTTGTTAGGAAAAGAGGAGGAAGTGTACAAGTTATAAAAAATTTAACATTTATTTTCTTAGTCCCCCTTTTAAAACACTCTCATTGATCCGTAACTAGTATTTGACATAATTAATGAAAATTACTGCTAAATATTCGAAGCATTAACATAAATAGAAATTATCCCGCACATCTTACCCACAAACAGTGACATTAAAATTTGACATTTCGGTGACTTCACGCTACACAAGCGCCCATTGCGGCGAATTCATACGCGTTAGCCCTAATTGTTACATTTCCATTGCACTGTAGTTGTACTGTTATATTATTAGTACCACCAGTTTCCCGTAAAGGTATTTCAAAATTCATGCTAAAATACTATGCCAGATATCGATGTATACAGGGTGTAACAAAAGGCTTAACGAGGCCTTAAACCTCGCATTCAGTACATCAAACCAAATCGTATGTAAATAATCGCTGGGAAACGACTTATTTTTAGACATATTGCGTAGTGCTCGGCTTATGGTCTGTTTACGAAAAAAATAATAGAACTTTGAACATGTTTCTTAGAAAAAAACACTTGTTAGTACTGATACAAGCTTTTTATTATAAAATCTCAGAATAAAATATTTACTTTGACTATCAATATTTCAGAAACGCGTCATTTCCCAGGTATGATTTTTTCGAGAGGTAGGGAAGACGTGGTTTTCGGCGTCGTTAGGCCTTTTGTTACACCCTGTATAATTTGGTTCACTTTTTAATTTGTTACCTTGGAATATGAGTCTCTTTATTACGAGACTACTACTACTACCTATTGGTAGTAACGTCTTCTGATGTTAACTTTCGGGCACAATAATACTTTCGTGATTGTTCCATGAATTACATTTGTACCTTACAAATCATCACAGTAGTTTTATAATATTTGTCAAACACAGTAAATAATCTGTGCGTGAAACTGGGGGCTAAAACATTTTTAAATTGTCTACTCATAAGACTTACTGTTTACTAATTTGTACTAAACATTTGCAAATCATATTACAAACATAACAATAATAAATTTTATTTTTTAAAAATATCTTTACATTTTTATATCATGTGATGTATCGTCGGCGATACTACCAGTCCTTGAACCCTATTTTTGAATTACTCGTGTCAATATCCAGAGTGACTTTCTTTCGAAAACGAGTTATTTTCGTGGAGTTTTAAGTCATCTTCTATATGACTTCTTCAAATAGGGCCCCTGGAGCCCTATTTTTGAATCACTCGCGTCAAAATGGCGTGTGATATTCAATGTTTAAAGTCGAATTTTGGAATGAAAAACCAGTTGTAATCTACGCAAAAAGGATTTTGTGAGTACTCACGTCTAGATTTTGAGTGATTTCCGTTGATTTTTAATGTGTTTTCGAACGAAAATCACTCGCCATATCCAAGCGAGTGATTCAAAAATAGGGGCCCTGATCTCCAGTAGACGGCGTATGATATAAGGCACTCGAGACGCAAAAGCTAATAACTATTTCGTGGTACTCGTAAATTTGCTCTTGCAGGCTTGCAGCGAGTGATTCAAAAATAGGGGCCCAGGAGCTCTATTTTCGAATAACTCGCTTCATGAAGGCGAGTGATTTTCGTTCGAAGATGAATTAAAAGCCAAAGGAAATAACTCGTTTTCGAACGAAAATCACTTGTAATATTGACGCGAGTGATTCAGAAATAGGGCCCCAGGACTAGGATTACTATAGAAATGATCTTTTTCTAAAGTGGTGGCTCTGCTTGGGAGTATGTATACGCATTTGGTGGTAAAATATGCGAGAGCGCTCGTAAAGCTCAACTCCCGTCTACTGTTGCAATATTGTGGTGACAAAAAGCAAAACCTTAATGCTCTCATAAAAACTATGACATGCCCCTATCTAAAGCAATTTTGTGGTCGGAAGACACGTGTACTCAAATACATCCTTTTGTTTTTCAGACATAAGAACTTATCGGATTTTGGTGGAATCTAGAATATTGGCGCCTGAAGATAATAGGTACATAAGTGCCGCTTAGCGTATCCAGCGCACAAGTAGTGTACATTGTAGATTGTCAAGTTGATTCCATGTGAAGCCGTTATTTATTTGTACAATGTTTGTTACCACCTAAAAACAATAGTTTAAAATCAATAAATTGAGTATTTTACGAATGAATTTGATTTTTCACAGACGTGTTTCTACCTATTTGGAGGAAACTCAGATTTATTGAGATGTTTTTTGAGGAATAAGTCTTGCTATAATATCGTGTCTATGCGTACGGAACGGAATTGCTGTTGAATTTTCAGATTTTGCGTGTGTCCTACCGTCCTCATAACCTACATATAATTTCGAGGGGTTAAGAAGTACCCTTGGCCCTGCCGGTGCGCTTAATACACGGTTCAGATTTAACGTTTGCCTTGAGGTTAATCAAACACGTTTCAGCTGTTCTTATCGTCGCTTTTAATATTATCTTTACTTTGGAAAACAGAGAAGTAAACGTCCAATTCTTGGGTGTTGCACTCAATTTCTGACGTATCGAACGAATCACTTTCCGTCACCAAGTACGGATGACCAGAAAGCTCAGATTCCAGAGGGTGAAAATAATGAAGGTAGCACATGTAGGACGAGACGAATCCCAGGATAGATCCGACCACGACGTCTTCCCAGTGATGATGGTTGTCACAGCAGCGGCTCACGGCCACCGCGGTGGCCAGCAGCAGTGGCAACAAGCAGGCGACCACGCGCGCGCCCGAACCGCGACCAAACGAGAGCACCTGAAGTCTTCCACAAAGCCACATGCTCAAAAATCCCATTGAGCAAAAAGCAAAACTGCTATGTCCACTAGGAAAAGATTTCCTTCCTTCCATAACGTCTCTCATACTGCCCGTACAGTTGGTTTCCGCTTTGCCAGTCGGGAAGCACCTGTAAAAATAGTCTGGTCTTGGTCGTCCGACTACTAGCTTCGTGCTCTCGGTTACCAGCGCGTTTAGACTCAGCGCTAAAGTCCAGGCAAGCAACGCTTGTGCAGTATCTTCGCTGTTCCTTGTTAGCGCGTAGGGAAGAGAAAGAAGTATCAGAGGCACGAACACTACGATGACCACCGTCAACCAGGGTGGCACGTAGGAATCCTTTCGAGGCCACATGTAATTTTTTAGTTCTGTCTCCGTGATGTGGTGAATGTGAGGTTTGACTTTAACTTGCATGACGCAGACAATGAGAAGCAGGAACACCCGTAGCGATATCTCTAACAATAAATTAGGGTTTCGTCTCCGCGCCCTCTCCAGCTCCACCCACATATTTTGGTAATGTCATCTGTCTTGAAATTTATACATTGGCATAAGTGGAAACTTCACTCATCTTTAGGTACTACATGACTATAATTTAAGCTCTAATTTTAATTGTATCTTCAAATGAAACAATAGGTAAGTAGGTAAGTACCAAAAGCACGTCAATAAATGATAGGAATAATAACGTTAACTTTGCTTGCGTTACCGTGAACTTCTGTTGCTTCTAACGGTTGCTTCTGTGACACCTGCTATTCTGCTCTGACATCAATCTGGCATGTTTTACTGAAACCATAGAGGAATTAAATTTCGTTTTGTTCTTGAAAAGGATAATATTACGCGAATAAGGTTCTATGACTGGAAGTATTCTCATCAGATTCAGTTCTTATCAGTCCCTTTTGAGTCGAAGTCTAGGTGTGTCCAAGTGTCTGATTATATGCCATTGAACAATTAATATTTTTTTGTGTAACCCAAGCTTAAATAAGACATCAAACCAATAGGTACTACTTGCGTACATAAAAGAACTGGTTGAACTTGACACAAATAAGTATCTTAAGTTAGAAAAGAAAAATCCAAAAAACAATTAAAAACGTTCCCAAAACGATACCCGTCTAACTTTTACTCCGCATCGTATTTACGTAAAATCAAAATTGACTAGAAAGGACTTATCTATCAAGCTGCTAACCGTGATGTTAGTTCGAAAGAACGAGTCTGGCGCACTTCCTCGGCGCAAGCGCAGGTTCACTGCCCGCATAGCTTTCTACTTTAGTTCTAACGCGCGCTTTAGTTCTCACAATTCAATTGCATGTTTTGACATGCACTGTGTTCCGTATACAAGTTGAAGCGAGTTTAAAGATGAGTCATCTCGAGGTTACGGAGCCTATTTAAGCGCATGTCGGTTCTGCTGACCTATTATAAACCGAGGTTTTGCCAAATTAGCTCCTTTATTAACCTACTATTTTATGAGCTAAGTATGCCCAGGGGCCCGCCATCTTGAAGCGAGTGATTGAAAAATAGGGCCCCAGGTAACAAATCTAGAGCGACAAAGTTTGTCGAATATAGGACAACTTAAATCTAACAATTAGATTGTTGGTAACTTGGTAAGACTGTTGTAGAATTTTATTGCTTCCGTTACATGGGTTATTCCGATTTTCCACACAAAAAAATACTTTTTTTCCATTTATCCACACTGACGGCTTGGTGTGGAAAAATCTATAACTAATATTATAAAGCTGAAGCGTTTGTTTGTTTGTTTGTTTGTTTGAACGCGCTAATCTCCGAAACTACTGGTTCGAATTGAATAATTCTTTTTGTGTTGGATAGTCCAGTTATCGAGGAAGGCTATAGGCTATATAACATCACGCAACGACCAATAGGAGCAAAGATATAGTGGTGAATGTGTAAAAAACGGGAGAAATTATTTCATCTTTGAAGCCTTCCGTTGCGTGCGCCGTGAAAACGCTTCAAGATACACAAAAAATATGTATTAAAGAATAATAGCTTTTTTAATGATCTAAAAAACAGTCCGCGATAGTATATGTCTATCTTTTAAGATTAACTCACAAAAACCGTTTTTATGGTTCCTAATTTTGTCGAAATAATTTGTTTAAGTTGTATCAACATAATAATATAATAACAAATCACTATTCCACGCGGACGAAGTATCGGACAAAAGCTAGTGTACAAATAAATGTTCCACTTACTTTTCTAGAAAAGTGATTCTATTATTTAATAAAACGTTTATTAATAAGTGATTTTGTAAAATTACGGTATGTTTTTCGTAAACACATATTTTTTTGGGAGATTCTCTGCCTTACCACAAATAATTAAACAAGGTTTCGAACACTGTTTAAATATAATATGGCTAGTATAAAATCAACGTCAATCAAGTCAAATGACATAAGAGTGACATACATTTTATTTTAGCCGCATAACATTTAAACAGTTGTTCAAACCTTGTTTATTTATTTGTGGTAAGGCCGTCTGACGTTTAGGAGTACTCATTGATCAAAATACTATATACTGACTGATATTTGTCAAGGAGAGTTAAAATTAAATGAAATCTCCTCGTATTTTTTTGGAAAGTGTGTTTTAATCAATGGAGTCGAAATACTAAAAAGTAAAAACAGCTATAAATTACATACTTAATGATCCTAAGTAATCAAAAGCAAATCCCCACTAATGTGGAAAAGTGTAACATTTGTCCATTTATCCACACTAAGCTCGTCAGTGTGGATAAATGGTTTAAAAGTCCAATTTTTCACACTAGTGTGGATCTTTAGTGCGGAACCCCGTTACATCACCTATGTATTGTGATCAGGGAACACCTCAAGTGCCAAGAGATATCCAAGTTCTAATAGCCCCCTTCGATCCCTCGGGTATCCTAGACATGATTTTAATAGCACTTACGAGTAATTAGTCAGATTTCCAGCTTACCCTAAGATAGATCTTCAAAGCTAACCATCTCAAAGGAGGCAAGAATCGGACATCACAGACAGTCGAAATCTTTTTTGAAGGGAAGGTAGAATAGGTTAAGTTAAAACATACCTAGTCTAGCTACTCGTATGTGTAACGCGTTCGAATGCAAGTTTAACAATTTTTTTTAGTTTTTTTTGTTTTTATCAGTGTTTTGAGTACGAGAGTACTTGTATCTAACCTAACGGTTATCTACGGGGCTTAGGACATTTCTTGGGTCCCCTGAGGCCTTACATTGAGTAGAGCCCTTTTCTTATTTTATTAAAAGTAAATAAAATCTTAAAACCTCAGTCAAATAGAAAGGCGTTACTGAGGTGATTAAGTATTGCAAAGCGGAAAATAGCACATCGCACAATTAAAATGCTTTAAAAGTTAGATAATGCAATCACGGAAATCTTTTTTTAAATCCAATTAATGATGATTACTCATACTATTCAATTCAATTTAATCACTTCATTCGCACAATCAGCTCGTCACCTACTTAGTTTATATGTATTTACATTACCTACTTTTCTTAACGTGATCTAGTTTCAAAAAGATATAAGTAAGTAAGTACCTAATATATTATTGCATTTGAAACCTTGAAGTGATGTACCTATTTACCTAACTACTTAAGCAAATCAATATTCAATACAAATACATCTAAGCATGAAATACCTTACTAAGATAACTACGAATGAAGTAGTTAACCTATAACTACATAGATAAAGTAAGTACTATCCCTAGAAAATTAAGAAAGTTTAAAACCATGTTCATCCACCGTGTCAAAACATCTGCTTTATAAATTGCTGATAAATATAAATGACTTATTACATTAATAACATTATGTTTATGCGGTGAGTGCAAATGGAATTAACTTTGTCGGCAGCTCCTCAGCAGCAGTCTAAAGCTGAAATTTTTGACATTTCGCCTCGATAAGTTCAATCGTCTAATTTTCTGTTGCATCAAACATCCCTTTATCTTAAGTTTAATAGATAGAGTATTATTGTAGATTTCTTGTAATGTTATTTATTTACCTAAATGTACAGACAACAGCACGTCAAGGTAAACAGTGCGGTATCTTATGCGGTTGGTAATAAGGGTTAGTTTTCAACGAAAATGTGTATCGTGATGTGCTGTCGTATGTACATACATATGACATTCAATAGTACTTTATCTAAAATTAATGGATGAATAAGTAACAATAACATAAAAGGTAAACATTTATACTCTTATGATGTGGTGGAGATTACCTCATATAAGTAATCTACCTTGGGCTGAGCAGCCTAATTGTAGCAATAATAATTCGTCAAATGATTTTTCTTAACTATAGGCGCAACGTAGGACGTCCACCGACAAGGTGGACAGACGCCCTTGTAAAGATCGCAGGATCACACTGGATGCTGACACACACAACCGGTCGCTGTGGAAAACCGTGGGGGAGGCCTTTGTTCAGCAGTAGGCTTCCTTCGGCTGATAATGATGATGAAATGATTTTTCTCAAACAAAAAAAATCTAGACAAGTGAGCTTTATCAAGATGACCATAAACCAAACATGTTTTAGTTACATTTATATTGCAGTTGATGTCATACTTCCAGTAAATCGAGACTGGTCTAGACCCAGTCCACTTTCAGACTAGAACCAAGTTTACACAAATAGAGTATCAAATAACTTAGCTGCTTACAAGTAGTCTCAAACTGAGGGGTCAAGCGTCAGGGAAGGCAGGTCCCACATGCAAGCCCAGGGCGTCATTGCACAACTGGAGTCTAACTCTTAAGACAATGACCATCTTTATGACTATAAATCTACTCATCTCGCCCACTCATACTGAAAGCCAAGCATGACGGACAGAGCTGAATATATTAGTTGTACATTGCACAGAGTAGGGCCTCCGCGTCGGAAACTTCCTCTCTAAAAATAAAAGTGAACGTACTCACGTAATCGCACTCATAATTATTATTGAAGATAAAAACACAAATCACCTTTGATGATTCCCGGCGGTGCACCTTAACTATTATGTCAGCTTTTAAACTTCGTTCTCAATGGGATTGCGACCACCAACTTGAAAAAGTTTCGCACGGAGCTGGCGAGCATAGATGGCATAATAATGCCTCAAGAAACTTCAGTCGTCTGTAACGCGAAAACGCAGATACGTAGGACCTTTATTGACTGGACCAAACCAATTCGTATCTACTGACGTAAAGTGTAATCTACCTCGATGTGAAATTTATGCAAATCAAATATCAGAATGCTCGCCAGGGCCCCCATTTTTTAATCACTCGCTTGGATATGGCGTGTGATTTTCGTTCGAAAACATATAAAAAATCAACGGAAATCACTCAAAATCTAGACGTGAGTACTCACAAAATTGAACAATGATTTTTCAAATCCTTTTTGTGCAGATTACAACTGGTTTTCATTCCAAAATTCGACTTTAAACATTGAATATCACACGCCATCTTGACGAGAGTGATTCAAAAATAGGGCTCCAGGTCCCTAAATACTATGTCCGATCCGTTCTTGTGAAAATTTGGAATGTAAATGAGAAAACGGATGTCGGAAACCCGATCTAGTGTGTAACAAAATCAAATTATACCATATTATTATTAGTTCTAAGACCACTCCGTTTATTTTCGTGTAATCAGATAGATTTGGATATTTTTATCTACCCAATTAGACCGAAACCGCGCTTACACGTGTAAGAATTCATAGTGCAGTTTGCACTGAGGCACAACGCGCACTCCGTAACGACTTGCGTCGCATTTCTGGGTGATTTTAATGCAAATAAATCGTGTCCATATTCCCATATATTTCCTATTAATCCTTGATAAGTAGTCCCATAGCAAGCAATCGGATAATGCCCAGTAGATTTGATCCATTTAGCGCGCCTCAAGCTCGCCGAGGAGTACAATTTGTTATGCACAAAACAAATTAGCAAACATGATTAAGCTCAAAGATGCATTAAAGGGTACGAATGAACATTGAAATGGTCTATCTATAGGTTTTTAAATTAAGATGTGTATCGCAATTGATAGAAGAAACCTACAGAATCTATGTTAGAATCTGTCAAAATCTAGGTCACGTGACTTTAATACAAGTTGATTTGGTCTGAAAGTATCAAAATGCAATTTAATCAAAACAATTAACAAACAAAAAATAGTAAATTACAGCGACAAGTTCAATGACCGCGCTATTTTTAGTTGAAGAAACAGTTTATCTCTTATTTTTAATAATGTTATTTAAAAATGTGTACACCTAAAATAGCATCCAATTAATTATGTTTACTATGATGTAATGTAATTTATTCGTTATGTCTAGACTAGTTCGGTAATAGTTATTCATCTATCTATCTAGTAAGGAAATAGTAAATGTTGTTGACCCCCATTCACATATTATTCATCTAACGAAGATTTACGTGTGTATAGTAACGTGCAGATTTACATACAGAATCTTTTAACGTTGATGATGATGGCCGATGAGTTTGAACCCGTTTAAAACATTATCTTTGCTTGTGCTTGTAATTGGACAAAAGTGATGAGTTCGAAGCCAATAACTAATAACAAGTAAATGCTATCAAAAATATTTGGGTTTTTAATTGTTTCCTAGTTTATAGCCAAACACCTTTTGAATCTAAAAATAATTATTATTATAATATTTTTTTGAGGCATACTCGTATATTCCCAAAAGATACAAAAGCTTAAAAACAGCTACTTTTAAAGATCTGCGATTAAGGTTTTTTTTTAAATTGGTTTTGGTCAGGTTTTTAAAATAATTAAGACTGTAACTACCTTGAGACACATCCGTGATCGTATCTTTTGTTTTCAGATTATGAAGTATACGTGCTTCGTAAATAATACATAATACACATTGTAGTTATTTGTGACCTTTATGTAGGAGCTTCGCGCGTATCATCAGCCTACTTTTTCTGCAGTCTCATTCTACTAGGCGGTTTATTGGCCGTCTGACCGACATAACTTGACCACCATAATATGAAACGGCTTCAGCATTAAATAATTTGCGACCGACTTATCCGTTAGCAGGAAGCAATTGAAAAGACACTAGCCATGTTTCAAGTGACGCAACCACTTAAACTTGTGTCCACGTGTGGCTTGTAATAGGTCAGGCATACCTCAGATTATGTGAATAGGTCAGAATTCAATTTAGTCTTACGCATTATTTTGATGAAAATTTTCGTTTTGCCTTAAGCAATTTATAACGTGAAGATGATCTTTGCGGAGTTAAAATAATGTTGTTTTTTACGTAAACCACTCATCCGTAAGTTTTGGATCAATGAACAGCGGTTTATATTGAAATTGTATACGATTGCATGCGTGTCGACGTAATATGTTATTATGTTACCCCTATTAAGTAATACCGAAGCGATGATACACTTAACAATACTCAGCAGATATGTTAGTTCTGCTTATACAACTTTCGCTGAAATTATCGAGTTCAAATGGCGGGTCAAGATGTTGACGCGGATGCATGTGATGGCAACTTTACTGTCTACCATACAAGCTTATGTCATTAAGGTAAGGGCGCCTATTTGTAGAGGCTATTGTTTAAGCGGTTGCCAAATTCAATCGTTTCTAGGCTTAGGGAATAGGTAATTGAGATAACATATTTTTGAACCTGATACACTTATGGCAATTTCAAGTGGAAAAGGGTTATCTTTCGAGTTTGAACTAATTTGATAATTTTAGTTTGAAAAATTATCATAATTCCGATATTGGTGCGATGTAAGTAAGTAAAGCGATGTAGATGCATGGAATTGAAGGTATACTAATTTTTTTGCCGGCTCTCAATAACATTCTGTATTATTAAATATATGAATGTACGAGTATTTGTTATCACATACCAAACTAAATTAGTGATATAAATCCACTTAGAGGGTTTCAAACATAAGTACTTTTTACAAGTTGTGTAGTATAGTTAGTTAGAACTTTGCACTTGTTATACGTATTTTTAAGGTGCCATTTCAATTAATTTAACTGAAACCTAAAGTTATAATTACGTTTTCGGTATTCTGTTAAGCTCGATCTGCAAAGCTCCAGTCGTAGTACCTACTTAATGAAAGTTGTTGTTGTATTACGTGACATGTTTACCCTTTTTACTTAAGTAAGTACTTGATTGACACTTCCGTTTTTTTTATTGCGTCATATAAGTGGAGCAACGGCCTACTTTTACCAATAAGAAGAGTACCCTTCCCAATGATCGCATGAAACATTTAAGAAGGAGTTTTAGTACTATTCAGGAAGAAAAGGAATACGAAATCCTTAACTATAGGTACGTATAGTAGACATTTTCTTAACTATACGACGTACGTATAAGTAGTTAAGGATTCGTATTCAAATTTCCTCTCATTTCTCATTTGTTTTATTGGTCGTTTATGCACTCGTCCAAATTTGATATCTAATGTTAGGTAATTAACATGAGGAACAAACTTTATAAATAAAAGGTTCACTGAAACATGGCAGAGGGTACGGCCTACGGCAGATGGCAAATTGTAAACGCCATCGTCTCTGGATTCCTATTTCTAAATGAATCAATCAATCTTTCGTCAGTATAGTTTGTGATTTTTCTTCTAATGTAAATCGGTTTAAATGCGCACGAGAGTAATTTCAAAAAAGATAAAGTCAATTTTATTAGCAATTTGCGAATTGATTTTCGAAAGAAAATCACTCGGAATATTTACGCGTGTGATAAAAAAATAAAGCTAAAGATGAATAAAACTTTTGACACCCGTCTACCACTACTTGTCGTGTTGATATGAGAACGCGGCGACACTGTATGTGTTCACGAGCCAGCGACAAATTTTCATGACCAATTGTGACGGTCGGACTAATTTTCGGCCGTTATGTGAACGTTAGATGCGGTTCGGTGGATGGGTTTAGACGCCCTTCGAACACGCTTTTTGGTTCAAGATTCGAATTTCGTACGCAACTACAAATAAATCTTCTTAAACAAATGTATCATTGCCGGACTGGTTACGAAATGTAGTGATGCACGTCGTGCATTGGATTGTCCAGCCCTACTAATTGGTAGATTGGTTCTCGCAAGACAAGAGTTGCTTCATCCGTACTTATGTTTAACATGCAAATGGGCTAGCAGAGAAAGGATCCAATTACAGTAATAGGATCGGATTAGTTAGGTGCGCTTTTTTATTTCACTTGAAAATTAACTGGATTGTAATATTACCTTCTAGGCCAGTTTGTTTCTTTTCTTTCATTCATAAGTCGGCAATAATAAAATTATCAGCTCATGCGTAACATAATTTTTTAGTAAATTTTTCATTAAAGTATTTGGTTGGTATGTGTAATAGTGCCAAGGAAGAATGCACAACTTTGCGTTTTGTTGCTAAAGACGATACTATCTCTCAGTACAGTAGCTCCTTGCTCATCTATTGCTACCCCGGATCTTTAGGTTATCTTATCCACCAGTTGTTCAGGGTGTCTCAAGGTTCCCGAGGTATCCCCTAGGCGTTACCTATGCCGCAACTGCACCCATTAGTTCGGATTGCGATCCTTGGTCATCCTGATTATAGTATACTTATCAAGTCAATCGTCAAGAGAGTCCCACATCACCTATTGCCACCTCAGGGTAGTAGGATTACCAGATGAATTTTGCGTGGGGTCCCGTGTCTAGTAATTGCACTTTAATGTCCCGGAATTCAAGAATTCTAGTTTAGTTCAGTGCCTACCTACCTATTTTCAGTAGTGGACGTCCTAAGGCTGATAATGGTGGTAAAGTCCAATCGTTCAGCTCCTATGACACTGGGAACGGCCTCATAGCAAAAGGGAACACTTTTAGCTGCTAATGCTACCTACACAGATTGTATCGCAGCCTCGGGGCAGTAGATACCTAGCATTAGTGTCGTATTCTGGACCAGGAAATGCAAAACGCATAATGGGACACCTCGCTTCGGACGAATTGACTGACACATACTTACGTCCATTTACGTAACACTTACAACTGCGACCGGTTTCTCGATATGTATTATGTATCTGTCAATTATGATCAACACTCACTAAAGGGAGGGAGTGACTTTTAATTTTGATGACTTCCTACTGTTTGAACTTTGAAACGCAAACAAAAACAAAATATAGGTGCTGTCTAAATGTTTTCTATGGTTTTCTACGTCCGATAATCCGATTGTTGCATTATGAGATTTATGAGTTTATGACGCGTCCGATACATCGGACATGGCATAAATGAGTGCGGAAGTGACCTTACGAATGAAGATGACCTGCATATGATATTTCATTGTACTGTAGTGCTCTAGCAGATAGTAATAACCATAAAAAAGATAAAAGTAGGTTATTTTGATTGTGTCGTCAAATTGTTGACTGGCTTTGTGAAAACAAAAAAAAATGATTTAGTACATACTTCCATACTTGGATCCTAGGATTTCCTATAATAGTAAGCAATTTGATGTTTTAAAGGGTTCGTTTTTGCAGTGTTGTCAAGCTTGGAAAACTGGAAAACATACTTTCGGGCTAAAATCGCGTTGTGGTCCGTCATCTAGCGCAGTCGGTCCGCGATCCAATCCATACAAAATTGCCCTCATGCGGTAATTTTTAATTATTCCACTATGAATTAATTCGTAAGTGGTGCTCATTTGTAAGACACATCGAATTTGAGATTGTGAGGTATTTCACTGGATGTAACAGCATAATGTCTAAATCGTAGAAAGATTTTCTCATGGTCGTGATGAAATGTATACGCCCAAAGTGAAAATGACCGTGAGATATTATAACTCCTAGCTAGACTATTATCATTTTTCAACGCTGTTTGGTGTTACAATACTGTACCTACCAAGTATTGTTGTAATATTTGGTCATCAAATTGCACCTACCTATTGTGTTCCCGCTCAGAGAATGCTATCCCGACATTTTCAATTATGTCAAAAAATGAATAGGAAAATTGACAAATTCCGGAAATTGTACATTATTCACATGCGTTTGTATCAAAATATAGAACTTCAAAAAAACATTCTTGGAGCAGCTAAACTGTAACCTAGATCAGTCTTATAAATATGTAAGTACCAAATCCATCGTTATGTAGCGTATTCTGTAAGTATATTTAAAAAAAAACATGTCGTACCTATAGTTAAGTAGGTCCAGTCTGAAAGTTTTCTTCGCCAAAACTTCTGTAAAGTTTGTTTGGTTCCACTGAGATTGTTTTTTCTCCTGATCATTATAATCAGATTTCTGTCACAATTAAAATTACCTGAATATTTATTTCAATCAGTACATTTATTTGTAGTACACTTAATAGAACCTGTAAAACAGTAAGTTAAAGGAAATGTTGCAATAGACCACAATGACAAAGGCCGTCTGCAAATTGAAAATAACGTTACACCATTAGTATTTTGTATTGGCCGATTATGGCGATGTATTTCAGGCAATTATATTAATTGCATGTTTACTTTATCAATATGTTTTACGGCGCTGGGGGAAGGGGTTGTAGACATTCACTGTAATATATAAGGCTTGGTCGGAGCTTGCTTCGTCACAGCAGTTCAAACTTTCAGACTATCAGCAGTGGGCGAGTGAGGCCAGAGCTTCTTACGCCTCTCATCATGGCTTCTTACTTAGCCGTGAGTAGAATTGGATAATACTGGATAACTCACATTTGGGACTGTGCTGGGATCGAGTGGATTTTACCTGATAGTGATAGTTATAATGAGTGCTAACCTTCTTTTACACACATCCCTTTTTTGGCAAAGGGTGTAAATATCTCGCATGGAACTATTTTTAAAATTATTTTGTTTTGTGTATGATTCCAAAATGACAACCTTATCATCAAATTTTAATTAAGTACAATTTTAACAATGTAATTAAATTACTTTAACTTAATTAGTTAATTTAATTTATGTTAAAGTAATTAAGTTGTCGACAAATTGCATTGCATTTTCTTTGCTAGCGTCATTGA
This sequence comes from Pyrausta aurata, assembly GCA_963584085.1. Classification (NCBI taxonomy): domain Eukaryota; kingdom Metazoa; phylum Arthropoda; class Insecta; order Lepidoptera; family Crambidae; genus Pyrausta; species Pyrausta aurata. The sequence goes on along the minus strand of OY757251.1, from coordinate 13,975,529 downwards.
TATCAATCTTGCAAAAAATTGAGATATGGGGTTAATGTTGATGAGGAGGTAATGGCCTATGACCCAAATGGTAGCAGGGAAGTATGGTCGTGTGAAAAACTTTTGTACGCACGTAAGTGCTCTTATAAAATTACCGCTTACATCATTCGGAACAAGAGATCTAGAACACCGTACTGACCACTTTCGATTCCATGCATAGACATGATCTCTGCTTAATGTACTAAGTCATAATCGTCGTAGCATTGCTCTGTTATGTTTTATGTATTAAATTAAGCATACTGTTACAATTTCAGCTGAGCTGCTTTCTACTGGCTAGCGTTGGCGTCTGCTTCGCGACTTTTGGAGGACATGAACAGTTAGTAGTCTTTTTTCATGTTCCCACTTCTCTACCGGTTTCTCCACCCACCAAAACACAACTATTGTTTTTAAATTTGCTAACAACGACGCGGTTTATCGCCATTTAAATACAGATTAGCTGCGGCGAGATGCCATGCACTTGGGACCGCAAAAAAATAATACTGTGGATGGAGTAATTTGGTTGAGATTTCTATAAGCGATTCTCACGCGTCTCTTCAATGCGGTAAACGGTGAAAATCCACCATTGTGTGTAATGATAGATCTACCCTTACACTTTGTTTTCACTAATGTCACGTTTGACCTGTTGGCTTTGCGATCTATTGTTTTGTTTTATAGATACCTATTGTATTACCCGTGTATTTTTTTTGCGTGCCGTTCCCGCAGTTTTAGATATTGGTTTAACGATTAACTTTGTTGTTGCAGCGTTCACATCCGAGTCCATATACCTGAGGAGCATCACTCGTCCAAAGAAGTGGTAGTGCACGAACATCATGACGACCACGGAGGTGGCGGCTTTGGTGGTGGCTTCGGCGGCAGTCACGGAGGTGGTCACGGCGGTGGTTTCGGCGGTGGCGGTCACGGAGGCGGCCACGGTGGTGGCCATGGAGGCGCCCTTGCTGACCACCTGCACGGAGGCTTTGCTGATCACTTGAACGGAGGCCACGGAGGCCACGGAGGAGGTCACGGAGGCGGCTACGGTGGCGATGACCACTCTCATGGTATCTCCATAGCCAGTGGATTCGGTGGAGGCCACGGGGACCACGGACACGGTGGTGGATTCGGCGGAGGCCACGGGGGTCATGATTTTGGCGGCGGCCATGGAGGATCAGGAGGTCACGACTTTGGAGGAGGACACGGGGGATCAGGAGGACATGACTTTGGAGGAGGTCACGGAGGTGGCTTGGAATTGGGAGGCCACGGAGGCTACGATTTAGGCGGCGGCCATGGCGGCGGACACGGAGGTGGATTCAGCGGCGGGTTCAGCGGAGGTTTTGGTGGAGGCCACGGAGGAGGTTTTGGCGGCGGTCACGATCACGGAGGTGGACATGATATCGGAGGAGGAATCGGAGGCGGTTTCGGAGGTGGATTTGGCGGCGGCCACGACGACCATCACGGTGGCGGTGGATTCTCCGGTGGATTCGGAGGCGGACACGGCTTTTCCTCCGGTGGACACGACAGCTACAGCGTAGGAGGCGGAGGCCACGATAGCCACAGCTCTGGCGGTTTCGGAGGTGGATTCGGAGGTGATAGCTATAGCATCGGTGGTCACGGCGGCGGCGGTGGTGGCCACGACAGCCACGGATTAGGTGGATTGGGAGGAGGCCACGACAGTTACAGTATCGGCGGTCACGGAGGTGGCGGCGGAGGTGGTGGTCACGGTCACGACAGCTACTCCGCCGGCTTGGACTCTTTGGGCGGTGGGCACGGACACGGTGGCGATAGTTACAGCGTGGTCAGTCACGGAAGCTCGGGAGGACACGGGGGTGGTTTCGGGGGTGGTCACGGGGGTGATAGTTATAGCGTAGGCTTCGGAAGTGGTGGTGGCGGAGGCCACGGCGGCCACGGAGGCCATGGAGGCCACGGAGGCTTTAGTCTGTCGGATCTAGGTGGTGGAGGACATGGCCATGGAGGCGGTGGCGGCCATGGGTTCGGCGGCGACAGCTACACGAGCGCGCTAGGAGCTGGACACGGTGGAGGACCGTACCATAGAAGGAAATGAACATCGTAGAAAAAACATAATGGAGCCAACTAAGTCATAGCCTTCTGTGTAAAGTATGAGAGTGAAGCTTTATAATTTTAGGTACAAAAAACGAAGGTACAATTGTTGTAAATAGGTTATAGATTAAGTTATTTTATTGTTGTTTTGTTGTAGTAAAAATATTTAATTCTTACATTGTATGTTTTTTTTCCCATTGCGTTACGAGGATTCATAAGAAATAACAATGGCAATCCGCTGTTGATTCCCTGTACTACTAGTTTCTTACATAAACTGAGCCACCTAACTATATGCAAACAAATTAATCAGCACAACAAAAACACAACTACTCGTAATTCTTAGAATGCAACAAATATAATGCAAATACAGCTTAATTACAAGAGAACGTAAAAGTACATGAAAGTCAATAAAGGAAAAGCAAACATTATAAAAATTAAAGGAACTTTTAATTTTATTATATATTTAAAAGTAGTTATGCCAAGACAATAATTGAAGTACTATATTTCACTACCCTGTGTATCATCAATTCGACTACGCCGTACATTCATTGCGTTTGTTGGTATGTTTGAACCGCACTGAAAAGTGGCGGACTTTATCGATCGGACAAATTATATTCGACACTGCCATATAAACGGCTATAAAAAATTATGTCAATGCAGATATTTTCCGATTTTCGACGTTGGCTGACGTAATAGGTACATAGTTGTTTAATTTTAGGTGCATTAGGAGCCCTAGAGAGTAGTGAATGTGTGAACTTTTGAATTTCATACTTTGGAATTATAATTTTGTATACGCATGCCATGCTGCTACTGAGTTGTTGTATCCTAAACTATGGCCATATCGTTCCAGCATCGGTGTGCAATGGAAAACTTTTGTGCGCCATTATCTTGCATCTTGAACATGATGCTCGCTGACGTAATCCACGTAATGGAGTTCGCACAGAGCTTGCTTGTTACATAAAAGCTGCGCGGGCGCTCCCTCTCGACTTTCGCAAGGTTCCATTCCCCGCCCGGTTGTTCCGGAGCTCTATTTTTGTATCACTCGCTTGGATATGGCGTGTGATTTTCGTTCGAAAACGAAAAAAAAATCAACGAAAGCCGCGCGAAATATAGGAGTGAGTAATCGCAAAATTGAGCTATGATTTTTCAAATCCTTCCTGTGTTGATTACAACTGCTTTTTATTCCAAAATTCGACTTTAATCAATAAATATCACACGCCATCTTGACGCGACTGATTTAAAAATAGAGCCCCCGTTCCGATATGATAGTTAATGTCAAGCATTGCCGGTAGACTTCCTACATCCTGTATAGGAAGTCTCCCGGCAATGCTTGATAGAATGGAATACTACTGGACTTAGCATAATGGTTTTAGTTAATATACCAACTGACTTTATTATATTTGGGAGTTACGTTTGCCGTTCAAAAAGCAGATAAATAATTATACTCGTTCTAAGTATTTTTTTATGTGCATGCGACAGTGTCCACGATAATGAATAAATGATTTCCATTCGTTTGCATACTTTTTTTATATTTAGTTTTACGGCTTGCGGCTTAGCCATCCAGCCAAATCTTTAGTATTGCCATTAATCTTGATGGTATTTCCCTATGTCTTCAATTCATATTTGTCATCTTCGAGCATTGAGTTGAGTATATAAAGTCTTCAAGAATCAATTATTCTTCTTATGTACTTCAAACAGGTGTTTGTGTCCTTAAACTAATTCCAATTCTTCATATTTATTGAAATGTGGATAAAACATATATGTAAATATCTTCGTAAGTTTCTGTATTCTGTAGCAAAGATGGCAGGAGGCAGGGAATGTCTTTATCTTTATATGTCCTTAGTAAGCCATCTATAAGGAGCATTCTTTGTATATTGAAGGCCGGGCAATGTAATATTAAATGGTCAAGAGTGGCTTGTTCGCTTGAACAAAATTCGCAAATATCGGAACTGTACTTTTATTTTGGTTAAAACCATAGACAATGCAAACTTTTTAGCCGTAGCTAGGTTAATAAAAAGTATTATTGGCAAAAAATATTAATCAGTCAGGTATCAAACGAATGCCGAGAGTCGCATAACAATGGAATTTGTATTGTGTCTCGTTTACACATACTTGACGAGTTAATGAAATTGGTGAAGTTGTTTTTACGTATATCTAATTGCAGTTTCAATTGTTTTTATAAGCATTGTTGTATTAACATTCGATAGGCACAAAGAGTCCTAAATGATTTGCTCTTACAAGGCTCGTATAAATAGGTGCTGTGATAATTCAAATAAGGCAAATTCGCCACAATACGACTATCCCAATAAATATAACAATACATCTCGAAATGAATTTATTAATTTCATTTCATTTAATGTATCACAAGTAGAAAAAAATGTGTTTATTTATTGTCCAGTGAAAATTTATGATTACGCTTACCTTTTTAAAGTATTTGTGATTGCTTACTCTAAATGGAAACGGTACAAAGTTTTAAAAGTACGAGCGCCTGTCGCATTTACAGCTATTGTATTCTACCTTTCCGTCTCTTTGTTAGTTGATAAAAACACTTGCGCCTGCTCATAAAGTTCAGCAAAAGCAATAGGAGGGAATCTTCCTTATGAATTCACAAAGGCCTGTTTAAAACACGTATTATCATTTTTTAGACCAGCAGACTTAGATATTATTTTTTTGTTTGATGTTAGATAATAGTTATTACCTATAATTAAATCAAAAAGACGAATGATGATGGTTAACAAGATACAAGAAAAAAGTGAAAGAAAAACCAAGTAATGTTAGGGATTTTTTAATTTTATACTTACACTTCGCCTAAATGATTCGTATAAAATGCATGAATACCATTGTCGTCTCGCTTTATCTATAGCCAATAATCGAATCGATTATTGTAAGCTATAACACAGCATTAAATAAAAATGTTCTAAAGCAGTAGATTAAATTAGTATCAACTCACTCGCGACGAGCATAATATAACAAACATAGAACTAAAATCACGAACAATTACTATATACAACTACCACACCACTAAGGTTCAAATTTTGTCACCATATTTTAACTGTCCTCTGATCGTGGGGTCTGCGTCGGAATGGTGGAGGTACTTATCTTGGTGATGGAGCTTGTGCTGTATTGGAGGTCTGTCGTCCGCCTTGTAATCCTGGAGCACGGGGTACCTCTGTCTCGAGTCTCGGTCCGGACTCCTCGCTTTGGGCCTCCGCCTCTGATCAGCTTCTGACGTAAACTCTGGGGGTTCCGTCGACACCGTATTGGTGTTTTGCATCTCAAAATAATGTGGCGTACTAGTTGTCGTCGCTGTCGACGGCGAGTGCGTCGACGACTGGGTCGGAGGCTCGGCGTACTGGAAGTTGTCATTCGAAGCCTCCGGCATGCCCGCTTGCTCGTTCTGCATGGCCTTCACAGCCATCGCCGTGTAGTACTGATGGACAGGCGATGTCTCCCTTATCGTGTACGGCGTGGATGTCACCTGGTCGGGCGATTTGTTTTCATCGAAACTACTAAAATTATCTAAAGCCGTTGGCGTGTCGTCGTCATCGTTCAGATCGGCGGAGACTGCGGTATCTTCCATATGATCGACTATAGTCTGGTGATCTTGTCCGCCGAAACTTATGTTTTGGGTCGAAACAGATTTTTTCTTGCCCTTGACACCTTGCAAGGATAACATTGAATTGTCGTTTTTATCTTCCGAAGTATGCACATTCGATGACGATGCGTAAGTGTCGTATTCGTAGTTATTGGAATAGCCGTCCTTGAAGTTTACGAAAGGGTCCTTGAACTTTGAAAACCCCGTGGGTGGGAGAGCGCCAGGGTACGATTTGGGCTGGTAGTCGTGTACGACGGTGGACGACACCGAGAACGGGGAAGGGACACTGGCCGATTGGAGACGGAACTCGGAGTTGCTGTGGCTGTACGCGCGAGGCTTATGCTTGCCTTGCAATAACTTGAACGATGGAATTGGCCTGTATTCATCGAGGTTCTGCTCCTGCTGACCATCGTAATGCGACACTTTAGGCTTCTGCAATTTTTTCAACCCGCTGTACGGTGTGTAGATACTTTCGTAGTACGAAAAATCGTTCACTGGCGTCGGCTTGGTTGGCTTCGGATGTTTGTTGGAGTACTTGTATTTGTACCTCTTATTGGTATTACTTCCACTGTTAGCGTTGATTCTTAATCCTTGGCTATTGTATGATATTTTAGGTGGGAAGGCTAGTGTGTCCTTCGATATGTCAATATCCGCTGGAATTTCGCCGTGATCGTGGAAAATGTGATCATGTGTGACGTCGCGAGGGTTGTAAGCGGCGTATTCCAACTGAGAGCCGACCGCCGTAAGGCCCGCCAGCGATTCAGGCGGTATAGCAAGCAGACCGTTATTAAGAGGAATCAGAGGTCGCGTGGCGCCGAGGGTAGATATGCTGCCGACTTGCCCATCGTCAAAGACTACTTTATGGATATGCTCTTCGCTGTAAGTGTGGATGTGTTCGGTATCTCCATCGACAATTTTCTCGACTCGTGGCGGTTTCCTAATCTTCCTAATCGTCCCTGATCCGTCTACGTCTGAGTAAAACTGCTCGTGGAAAGTTGACACAGGGTGTTCATCTTCTGGCGGGGGTCTAGGAGTCCTGACCGGCGGACGCTTGGGTTTGGGTTTCCTGTTCCCCTTTTTGCGAGGAGTTTCGTTCACTTTTATGACTTTTACCCGTTTTGGCGGATGGTTAGAAGTGGGAGGCGCTCCGGAGGGTCCGTTGTAGTCTGAGGCGGCGTAAGTGTTGTCGTTGGACTCCGCCGGTGGATTAAGATCGTAATCTTGTTCCTCCCATTCGGAAGGAGTTGGGCCATAGTATCCTCTAGCCCGGTACAGGGGCAGGAGTTTCGAGGCGGCCGGCGTGACCCCCGGCAGTCGTGTCTGCTGCTCGTCGTAGAGTTCCACGGAGTTGAGGGGAACTATGCTGGCTACGGCTGGGAGCGCTACATTGGTGGGCACGGCCATCGCGCCCTCCGCACTCGGCAAGTAGGCCGGTGCATATTGGGAGGATGCCGGATGATTCGTGATGTAAATCTTCTTGTGATGGTGTATGTGCTTCACTTTTTGCGGAAGATGTATACGTATCTTCTTTCTGTAACAAAAGAAAATTAGAGTGGCGGTATAATATCGTCGGTAATGAATTGCATGCATGTTTGTTGGCGTGTTTTTATGTGGTCGCGGTTCCGCCAAGTGTCAATGGCTGAGCGCGTGACGCGGCAGTGCTTTCCCTCTCGGGCGCCGACGTCGCCGATGCCCGCCGTCACACTTGATATACTTACTAACTATTCTGATTTAAAACGTCACTTTTTACTCATCATGTGTACTTGGAGGACTGACTTACACTTTCTAGCGCGGGCGGTTATTATGCGCCTGGTTAGCGGTTGAACGTTCATGCAATTAGCGCATAGCGGTGAAACACACGAATTAACTCGCAATCGCCGACACAGTGACATTGACAATGAACAGTTTCCATCGCACAGCATAAAATACTTTCGCTAGCACCATTGATAAAGTCATTTTCTCGTATCACTTTTAGATAATTGTACGTTACATTTCTGCTCAAGTTATTACATGCGTAACGTAAGAGCAGAAATGGTAGACAAAAAGACTACATAAGCATCAGCAAGATTGACAAACATATAGATCATTTAACATGCAAAAAGTTGATATTTAACACAAGGCCCGGTTGCACCGTTTTACTTCTTTAACCTATGCCCATATTTTTTCGGATAGAGTTAGATGGAGTTTTTTGGAGTTAAAAATTAGGACGGAGCAACTAAGCCTTTAAAATTATTGCTAGACTTACTTGGGCCCTTCTGCCTCGACCTGTATTGAAGCAACAGCTATGAGAAGAGCGAACTGTAAACAAACAAAGATACTATTAGATAAATATTACACAATACTATGCGGTTGTAAATATTACGTGTAACCTTAGAAACGACTGTGTGACATTCACCTTGAAAGTGGTAGTTTCAAAAAGAGTGCCCAATATTTATGATTCATCTAAGATCTTTTATTAATTCTCCTACTGTCAGGAAACATTTTAGTAGGTAGTTTATACATTATAGGGTAACAGAAAAAACTGCGTCTACCAATTTAAGTGACCCTATCAATATAACTCTACCTTGAGCTCTATTTTTGAATCACTCGCTTGTATATGGCGTGTGATTTTCGTTCGAAAACGAATAAAAAATCAACGAAAACAACGCAAAATATAGACGTGAGTATTTACAAAACTGAGCTATGTTTTTTTTAAATTCTTCCTGTGTAGATTACAACTGGTTTTCATTCCAAAATTTGGCTTTAATCAATTTATATCACACGCCATCTTGACGCGAGTGAATCAAAATTTACCCTCTTTTTTTTACGTAGAACATAATCTTTTCAGTATTTGATGTCCATATTATTATGTTTATTAGATAAGGTTCGTATCTTAGACCATTTTGCAGCATGTTTTAACACTGTCTGAATAAGTTCTAACGTTATTTGTCCATACAAAATGACGTTCCATATTTTAATTACTCGTTGTTTAGTGTTTATTTGTAACGCTGATAACAGGCCCTTAGGCTCCTAAATGTTTTTTTTTAATATTTTGTTCATTGCAAGCCAGGAAGAGTTATGATGTAAATATAAAAATTTTCCTCATATGAGTTATTGTTGAATATTATTCAGTAATTATTGTTGACTTCATTATAAGAATTTGATTATTTCCTTCTTTAGTCATTCATCATTGGATTTTGTAATCCAATTTTTACAGTATATTTAAATTTATTGTTCGGTTTTTGGTTGTCATTCCCATTGGTGATTAATGGAACTTCGTTACAAGTAGATTATGTTGTAATCCTTTTCTTTACGTAAAAACATAAATTTGTATTTCGTGACTCTTTGAAGTTATAAATTATCAAACATAATAGCTATTATACGATATCAGAATGTTAACTTTAATAATACTTTTATAAGCATTACAAAATAGATACAGTTATTTATAATGAACACTTGTTATTTAATTTACTTTAGAATTCTTTGATTAAATTTTTTTTTAATACGATCAAAACAAAGAGACGTTTTTTTAAAAAAAGCACAAATTAATGTTAGTATAGGGGCAGAACCTTACAGAATTTTTAGTGTTGAAAATTAAAAGGAAATAATTCCTTGCGCTTTTTTAGGCTGTTGTGTGTAGGATTTTGGAAAATGTACGAGTTATTTATAGTTCAGTTCGTATATACTAAGCGTGTGATTTTCGTTCGAAAACGAATAAAAAATCAACGAAAACCACGCGAAATATAGACGTGAGTACTCACAAAATTGAGCAATGATTTTTCAAAGCCTTCCTCTGAAGATTATACTTGGTTTTCATTACAAGATTCGACTTTAATCAATGAATATCACACGCCATCTTAACGCGAGTGATTCCAAAATAGAGCTCCAGTAAGTGGTTTATTTTATGACAGCTATTTGTGCAGCAAATTAATCCATAGTAAATATTATTGGTAGAAACTGTAGTAGAGGTAATTACGACATAATGTAGATTTTTGTAAAGTTGCATTGCATGTTATGTGCATGTACTAATAATTAACTATAATTAAATATATTGTATTGTTGTAATTCGCCATTGTTTCAAAGTGTGTCTCTATGTCTGTAGAATAATTGGTTCGGTAAAGATTGGCAGCATTTTTTTAACATTATGCATTTCTTATGTATTTAGTATAATGCAGAGAAATTTTCTTTGCTACAGTTTTCGTTTTTCACAAAAGATGATTAGCTGGTGTTTTGTTTTTTATATTGGTGACCATGAATTTAATTCCAACAACTTCCAGATTTTCGAAAGGGCCAAATAAAGTACATATCATTACTGATAGATGGCGACACATTCCTACCGATCTCTTTTTGATATAGCGAAAATCGTGTATTAATGTTAGTATTAATAACAGTTAACTTTTATCAAGTGTTAAATTTTTGTGTTTATCACATGTTAACTTTTTATCACTATTCTGGACAAAGTTGATCACTTTTTAGTAAGCTCACACTGACAGTTGTGTTTATCTTAACTTCCTTTTGTTCTGGCTTTGCTTGTAATAATCACGAGTTCACTTCATTCACTGGCACTGATATCTGTTATCACAGTCCTTGGGTACACTCACTATCACGTTAAAATAACACAAATAATACCGACCAATCTCAACCAATCCATGATCGCCGCGCTCGACGGATGTTGGGACGAATTTTCTCTATTTTCCAAGTTTTTTTTTTAAATCAAGCACTAGTCGAAACCGCACTGGCCTTCAAGCTCGTATGATAATTATTCGCGGTGCGGCTGATTATTTATAACATTCATTTTCACGGCTGAAAGGATTCCGCGCATCGGCGCCGGCGCATCGTACGGCCATATTGCACTTGCACTTGCAACAAGCGAACCGTGCCTCCAGTTGTACTTTTAAACGAATGAAACTGATAATTGATGAAATGGAATGCAAAATATACAGATTTATACATTTTAATATCTTGTGGTATGGGCAGAAATCAACACCACGACAAAGAAAAACTACAGACAGAAGAAAAATAAATAAATATGCACCAGACAACACACTAATTGTCTGGTTTCGTGGTAATGAATTTTCTTCCTTGTGTTACGAAATACCAGACAACGATTATGACGGGGGCGTCTCCCATAAATACATACATAACATCCATCAGTTAGGTACAAAATGTTAGTGCTCATCACACAAACATTTGCACAAAAATTTGATGAAATACATAATTAAATAATGTGGATAAAATTTTGCACAGCACACAAAAGTTACATTTTCATGAACTTATTCTTGACAAACATTTTAAACAAATCTAATCACCATCATCACTTTGAAAACAGAGAAGAAATTAAGAAATGGCATCATTCTGAGTTAGCTTAAAAATAATTATAACTTTAGCGAATGATAAGATGTTTAATGGCATACCCTGTAAACAGCTAATTATTTTGAGCGGTAAACACCTTCCAGCAGTCAACAAACCGTCTTTACTATCGACATTTTATCATCGTTAAAAATGGTAATTAATTATCGTGGCATCAACAACAAACATGAATGTCTGTGGTCCATATCCCGTATATCACTGCTATCTCCCATCTCAGTTTACTGCCTATCCGGGAAGATAGCATCGGTTATAATTAAAACAGTTATTTACAGCACCCACGTAATATATTGGACGAACAGGGAGTTCTATTTTTGAATCATTCGTGTCAATTTTCCATGTGATTTTCGTTCGAAAATCAAATAAAATACAACTATTATCACGCTTGATGTAGACGGGAAAAGTTACAAAATTGAGTGATCTTTTTTTAAATAAATGCGGTGGGGATTGCAACTGATTTTTGTTCGAAAATCGAAGACATTATATAATGAAAATCACACGCTGTTTTGATTGGTGTGATTAAAAAATAGAGTCTCAGGGACTATATTTTTCAACCACTCAAGTGTAGATTTCTTATGATTTTCGTTTGAAAATCCAACAACACTGAACGAGATAATATAAATTGCACTTGTAAAAAGACAACTGTGAACCTGTGACAGACGAGGAATTGAACCCCGTGTCTTACGCAATCCGGGCGTATGCCTATACCACTCGGCCACCGTCACATTAACGGGCCTGTTGAATTTTGCAAGCGCTTCTTAACGCGTAGGCTGCAAGTTTACAAGTTTAGTGTTTTTTACAAGTGCAATTTATATTATTAAGTTTGTATGGTGACAAAACACTATAAAAACAAAAATAAACTATAACACTGAACGAGAATCACAGGAACAGACGTAAATGCTCACTTGCGTGAGGATTTCAAGTGGTTTCGATTCGAAAATTAATCATTAATCAATGAAAATCACGCCAAATGTTAATGCGAGTCATTCCAAAATAGAATCCCAGATCATACGGTAATCTTTCGTGTTTATCGTGTTGCGTAATGGATGGGCCTAACTACGAGTCGGCTGGCATGGAAATTAAGATTATACATAATATTCAATTTATACAGAATCTATACGTTAAAAAATAAACATTGAAAGTACAATCAATTAATTTGAAATAAGATCCATTTACTTGAAATTGGTCCATTCCTGTATTCAGCAGTGGACGTCCTTTGGCTGATAATGATCATAACGATGACTTGAAAGTTCAAATGACTCCCTAACTAGCTTCGTTAAATTATTACAATGATAAATGCTAAAGTTACACCTTACCTCTGGTATGTTTGTAAAATTATTTTTTTTCCATAATTTCATATTGTCGAGCTCCCGTTGTACCCACTCCGGTAACTGTTGGGAACTCAGCTCTCGAAGTTGTAGTAGTAACGTCTGCCTCCTGGACCAGAATCGCCACATCAAGAGCATCTTGGAGCCATGCAAGAGGCATATGTTCAGCAGTGGACTCTTAGATGCTGAGAGGAAGAAGAGAAGAATGTCTGCCTGGGACTAGTGATCCATTTGTGTGTTTTTCAAAATTGGACCACTTTGAGAAAGAGGTCAATCGACGAATCCTACTCGGATGGGCAGCGTTCGGGAAACTGCGCAAGAGTCTTCTCGTCTTAATTACCAGTGTCTGAAGACGAAAGGCTACCAGTGATGACATATGGATACGAAGCATAACGTAGTAAGGATTCCATAGATAAAATGTTTCGGATCCGAATAACGGAGATGCTGAAATGAGGAGATACGTAGACGAACTAGGTAACGGACATTGCCCCGCGAATCAGTAAGCTGAAGTAATTCTAGACGGAGACCCTTCTTCGTATTTCACTTGTTCATTACGAGTATAATAAGAAAAAAAGTAGATAAGCTGAATTAATCTAAATCTTTTTTGTTTTGCCGAATAACATTATTTATTTGATGTTGACAGATTTATAAATCTAAATAAATAAGAAATTAACAGCATAAGCCAATGTAAGGCAATAAATTCCTATAACTGGTCACCGTATTTGGGGACAGTGAATCCAAATGGTTTACTTATGTAGAATGTAAGCACAATGTCATTGCTTCATATTTGGTCATTGTGTTGCAACGCGAACGCTAAAGCATCGCGTGTCGCGCTTTGCACACGCACCTGACATCCGCGTTATAATACCGACGCGTAACACCAGCAGATGCGTTGCTCAAGGAAATAGCGTTCGCATAGCGTTTCGCACTTGTAATAAAAATATTTTGGGTTTTTGTAATTGCAATATTCGATTCGGAGAATTCGTTGTTAGAATTCTATTCAATAAAGGAGACATTTTTTTTTGGGCCCAGTAGCAACTTGTAGCGTCTAATAATGACATTGCACCCTAAATTAATAACTTAATTTTTTAGACAATTAGACGAAAGATAACGTTTAAATGAAACCGGAATAATAAAATCGAACTTAAAGATGCGTTGTGTTGACTACTTATCACACGCCATTCCTCCTTTACAAATACGTATAAAGGAACGACGGGCTGGTCAATATAAAAACAATATCAATTATTTCAAGTACGTGATTTTGTTTAGATCACGTTTTTTTTATTTATTTTAAACAGTTGGAATCTCCGAATAAAATATTTTAATTGTTTTTTTTAAAGATTTTTGCATAAAATGGTTATCTAGTAAAACCGTGGAACGGATAGCAACTCTGACAATTATCACTGACATTGACAGGAATGGCTGGAGTGTCATTAGTCACACATTCCGTTTGGCGTTTGGCTTTACGTCACCTTCCGTTTGTTTTGGTTTGTTTTGAATTGAGTGTTTGTTTTCTCCGGATTTTTAACGAAAAATTGAAGCAAAAAGCATCAAGTACGGCCCCCATTCCACTAAACCGTTGTTGTGTAACTGTGCAGTGAGATTTCAACGACTGTGATTTTCAGAAACGACTGAAAATGTGCGTTAACTGGTACGTGTGTAGATTTAAGTTATGATGTATTTTCAAATATTCCCGTTAGATAACAAAAAACTAATATTGTTAAGGTTTCTAAGACATTATAAGGAACAATTTAATATATGTTTCATTACTAGACGTCACAATTTATGGGTGGGCCCATCCTCCATACAAGAATAAAATGTCTCCTTTAAGAATTTGTATTTTTTTTTTAAATTGGAAGAATGGTTCTTTTTACCTTCGTTTTGAATTAGTTTTAGCTAATAAAGACAAATTTATCAAGATCGACACGGATGTACCTATAAAATAATGCAGCTGTAATAAAAATTGGGGGCATTTTGTGACAGATATATGTTTGTTTTCCTGTTTACTGTAGCGTCTTGTCTCTTTCATAGTCGTAAATTACTACTTAGGCGACCAAATATTTCAATACTCAATAGGTTTTGTTGGACATTTAAAACTTTTCTTCTGTTCTGTGTTATCGACCTATTTTATAACTTCTAAGACAAACAGAATACAAAACTCACTATCTCTACTACCCATCATTTATTATCGGCGACTGATCTATGTGCTCAAAGTTGCCGCCATCGCACCACTACCACTGAACGAATTATATCTCAGCAGGGATTCAGTAGGACTGCTCCAAACATATTTAGAATAAGACCTGAAAATTTTAATTGCCCAATTTTTTTTAATAACCTTTCGTTTTGTAATGAAAGAAGTTTAATGGAATATACATAGATACAAGAAATATTGATTCAATGTTCAATTTATGTTCTTACTTTAAGGAAAATGCATTTCGTTGCCAGTTGGAATGCTGTCCCTAATCACTATGATTTGGTCGTTTCAAGGATAATTCACTCATAACTCTATATTTCCCAGTGCCCCCGACCACGGGATCTGGGTCCGTTTTTTTTGTATGTGTGTAATGGTGTTTCCGCTATAACTGGTTCTGGGTCCGTTAAACAATTTTTATAATATAGAGTGAAACCCTACTGAAAGTGACTGTGCTATGTTCACTTGATGGGATAGAGTCGATTAGGATGCATTAGTGCATTAAACACCAACTATCCATGACCGTGGTACGAGAGCCTTGCACTTGCGACTCACGCGTCGCTGCCCGCGGGCTGTTACCGCTTACGACAACTTTATTTGGTCAATCAGACTCTAACAACTGCTTAAATGTTTATTTACTTACTTGTTGACAATGTCTTACTCGGATTTTTCGCTATTCGCCCATTTTGTATTGCCTCCCAGTAGGCGTGTGGTAAACAGAGGATTCTCCCCCGAGACCGAATAAACTATTCATTATAGGCGAACCATTATTCCTGGCTGCAACATACCGGCTAAGAAATAATATAATCTCTATGCCATAATCGTGCTGCTATACACCAAAAAAAACATTTTATTATAGCAGCTGGTAATAACATACATAGCAACATAAACTTATTTTCGCATGATCTAATCGACATCGTTCACTGTCATGTAAATCTTACTCAAAGTCCGTGCTCAAAGTAAGAAATCAATAAAGTCATTAAGGCATTATACTCAAAGACTTAACATTATACAAGGTACGGCCTGTGATAAGAACAAAAATTTAAAATACAGGCCCTTTAAGTAACCAGTAAACAATTTTTAATGGTTTTAATTATAATGAAAAATTTATACATCGACAATCATAAGCAAATAAAATAAGTAAGTGGGTTCTCCTCACACTGTGTGTTTTATTGGTGTTTAATGAAATAAAGAATATATAACGTTCAATCACTAAGCTAACACAGTGCAAATAATTGAATTAATAGTGAAATTAACTAAATAAGATTGTTTGCGTCATGTCGAAAAAGAAATCACGCATTTGGTTTTTTTTGACGAATTTGAGGGAGAAGGTAGCAGTAAAGTGAAGTGCAATCAGTGTCAAGCAGTTATTTCTCGTGGTGGTCAGGGGAAAAAAGGCAAATACTACGAGCAAACATTCACAACTGATGCTTCAACTAGGTTCTTATTAATCCTTATTAATTTCGAGATTGAATAACTTTGGGATGTCAAAGGAAGAGTTCCTATTTTTTATGTTATAATTGAACCTACTTATTACCAGAGACGCAGTACCTAGGTGCTCGTAGCGCAGTGGTGGCAGCACTTTGGTAGTAATACCAAAGTTAAGCAACTTTCGGCGCGGTCGGTGTTTGGATGGGTGACCATTCCGACCATTTAAGTGACGTATATCACGAGCATCTCCGTGCTTCGGAAGGCACGTTAAGCCGTTGGTCCCGGCTAATATCGAATGGTATTAGTCGTTAAGCCTAGTCAGAGGCCCTATGGGCGGCTTGATAAAAATCTGACAGCAAGGTTGGTCGCTTGCCTTGCAAACACCCCTCCGCCAATCCGCACTGAGCCCGCGTGGTGGAGTATGGCTCATACTACCTCACATTTGAGGTAAGGCCTTTGCCCAGCAGTGGGATGCTTACAGGCTAACTTTACTTACTTTACTTTTACTTATTACCAAGGATTATTTGCTTTAACCTATATTTTGTTATTTTAAAAAAGACTATAGGAAGAGTTCCTATTTAAATTTTCTACCAATTATTAAATTGTATTGTAAACTGAAACTGTTATTCTTATAATAACAAGAGTAAAGATACAATTACATTTCAATCACAAAATTTTTAAGCATATTAACATGAGTCAGAAGTTGGCCGACTAGTCGGCGGATTTAGCCGACTAATCGCCGACTAGTAGCCGACTACAAAAATGGCCGACTAGTCGGCGACTAGTCGGTACATCTCTAGTTATTTTCTAACAAAATTAATCGAACCAGCAATATTTTGCAAACAAATGTGTTCAGTCATAGAACTTGACATTGTCATTAACTACTAAGAATTAGCGATTTTGATATACATTGATCAGATCAGGGATTATAACTTTGGATTTCTATAACTCTTAGTAACTGTTAAAGCATTATTATCTAGTCAGGATAACAAGACAGGTAAGGTAATTTTTGCTCCTATTATAGGCCACACGCTGTATGAACATCCAATACCTACATCTACTGAAAGCAAAAGTGATTTGTATTTTGAATTAGAGTGCATATCCAACCGAGGCAGCTTGTGTGCGCTAAAGATGAATTAAGAACAAAATGACGATATAAAGACTGTATAACTCTATATACCCCATGCCATTTTGTCAAGGTATAATGATATCAGCGACAAAGTTTGGATAAATAAATGTAACTTTCAGCATCGTTAAATTTAAAAAATTGTACCAAATGAAATGCACTAATGTAGAAGAACCCAACTCGTGAATCCGGACGCGGGGGAAATTGATAGCACTCATTTGCGTTCCTATCCACTACTTCGCATTGCCTACTAATCACGCAAATACCGACCTTATTCTCTGGAAACAATGAAACACTTTCGCGACCAGTCAACAATTACATGTGTAATGTAAGTGTAAGTACCTACTTCTTTATTACAACTTGCATTGCATCCCTGGAAATGAAAAGTAACAGTGACTTTGTTGGCAATGAATAGAATTGATTAAACCGTTTTATATTTCGGTTTATGAATTTCTAGAAGATAAAGTTTGACACTTTTAATTTATTAATATCTATTATTATTACTTACTTAGTTACTATAATTATATTATTTGCTCAAATTAAATACTAAAATCGAATTTACATGCCGAATTTCGGTGAAACTTGTTGATATCAACGAAATGTTATTTAAGTTGACATCTACTGTGTTTGTAAAAAGTATGTACTGTACATATGTTTACGTGAATAAATATATCTAATTATATTATCTTATCTTTAAATATAATTTTGGTGTGGGTAAGGAAGTGTAAAAATATAAGTAAAATGTAACTGATTAGTAGATTAGAAATCTTGTTACTCCAAATTTTATTTCAATACGGTCTCCGCGTCTTCGTCCGGCGAAAAGTCTGTCGACTCTGCTAAACTTTGATCATGTATTTTCCTAATAACTTCGCGGTTTTATAGGTTTTGCTTTACTCTAGAACAGTTTTCCAGAACAGAATATATAACAAGTTGTGAAAATAGTACTTAAAATCGATTAAATCAAAAAGATTTTTAGGACACTTTTCAAATATCATTCATAATAAATACTTCGTAAATGTTAACTAATGTTAGGCTTCAAGTAATACATTACATTCAAGTAAGTAATTGTATCGTGGTAGAAAACGGTATAATGTTTTTCTTTGAGTGTTGCGTAAAGCGTTTCCTGCTTTCTACACTCATCGGCTACCATCAAATGTTATCGAACACAATGTGCATTAATATTTATTAAAATAAAATAATATTTACATCACAAGATAGTATCGCTTTAATAGATAAGAATGTTTTATTCATATTATTTCCATAATGGACATTAGCATGAAAATGAATACTCTACATGTAAAGAATTAAAAGCGTTTCATAAATTTCAGTTTCAGTTTGTCCATATTTACAGTGATAAATATGTTCAGACGACCGATATTTGACAGACTTCTGTTGTTATATTTTTAAAATAGGAGACTGATTTAATAAATTATACAAAACCTATCTTGGCAATTCAACGCACCAACGCATTTTATTCATACTTTGTTTGACAGACAGCTTTATATAGAGTCCGTATTTATTTGCTTGTCGAATATTATAAGCATTTTTTTATCAACATTTATAATAATATCAGTGTTATACAGAATAATGGCGTTTTATTCAAACTTTTTCACCTTCCTTCTTCACTTAAGTCCCAAAGATATTGAATCTCAGAAAGTAGGCCATGATTGTATACTTCTTTTATTCAAAGTGCCGTTACTTCGTCAATATTAATTAGGCACATTAAAATTTTATGGGCATCTTAAAACTAGTTCCTTCGCATCGACCGATTCCTTATCAGCAACTTACTAGCCCAAAACCATCGACGTTCGAACCCTCTTAAAACGTTGAGTGGCATCGCTCAAGCGTGGCACCGACTAACTGGCTTAGATAACAATTTGATAGTTGCATGGGTAATAAAAAGACCCAGAAATTGGTCACAATTACCCTGGTTACCGCCTCGTAACATTTTAATAGCAAGTCCCCATTTAGTGTGGGAACTCTTTCGTGGATATGTAAGCGCATATTAATTTTGGTTAAGTAAGGTTGAATCACAAATGGTTTCATGTAAGAACAATTGAAATAATAAACGCATTTTTATTTCTCAAAAGTAATTTTACCGAAATTTATGGATCGATTTTTTCAATCAGAATTTGCTGATTGAGGTAACGAGTGTAACATGAACAAAATAAACATTTAATTATGTTAGAAAGGTTATCAATCATTGTATAATGCAAATATTAAGCTATCTTTCACGCACAAACTATCAAAACATAAGCAATTACGCGCTTGTAAATCAGGTGGATTTATTGCGGAGACACATCGGAAATTTTATGAGTAAATATACAGCTATTATTAATCGGCGGGTCCCGTAGGCATGGCCGATTCAAATCTACTATATAAAAATAAGTCGGGTTTTCCTCCCTGACGGTATAACTCCAGAACGCACGAACCGATTTCCACGGTTTTGCATTTGTTGGAAAGGTCTCGGGCTCCGTGAGGTTTAAAGCATAAAACGGGGCCGGGGCAGGACGGGTTTGTGGGCGAAACGAAGTTCGCTGGGACCGCTAGTCGTATATAGATATTGAAACGTATATTGGATCAATATCGTGATATCCGATATCGCCCCGCATCAAAACTATATATTTTCAAAACACTATATCGCCGCATCGATGTGATACGATATGCCTCGATATTCATGATTCATAGATATAGGAATATCAAACTGTATTCCGATGCAATACGGTTTAGCTTAGTAGCTAGGCACTTGCGCTACGATGAACAGATATGAATACGAAGAACAGGTTTTTCATACCCCTTAGACGGGGCCGGGGCTGGGGTGGGACGGGGCCGGGGCTGGGGTGGGACGGGACCGGGGCTGGGGTGGGACGGGGCCGGGGCTGGGGGGGGGCGGGGCCGGGGCTGGGGTGGGACGGGGCCGGGGCTGGGGTGGGACGGGACGGGGCTGGGGTGAGACCGGCCTGGGGCTGGGGTGGGACGGGGCCGGGGCTGGTTTGGGACTGGGGTGGGACGGGGCCGGGGCGAAACGGTGGAGAGGAGCTTATAGGAGCTCAGTCGCCGCGCGCGCATCTCCGGTAACGGGCGGAGAATTGTATCGACCGATTTTATCAAATGAGGGTGAGCAAAACAACGTAAACAACTCCGTTGCGACTTCAGATCAACGAACGTCCGTGCAAGACGTAGATGCAACATCCCATATGAAGAAGGTTGAAACTCCCGTGTCAGACAGTGCGCAAACAAAATCACCTATGACGCATTCGCAAGCTACCGGTTCAAGTGAGCGCGCAAAAACACCTATGTTGCACTTGGACTGTGATGATGCGCGCTTAAAACCGCGAATGTGCCCATCGCAGTCTCACACTGGAGCGAGTATGGCTGATAAATTGAAGGCATCTGAGCAATGGAAGGCCGAGAGTCCTACAGAGGAATGGAAACTGGTACAACGAAAACGGCTGCGGAATAGAATCGTGGGAAAAAAGGGAACAGCTGAGTCTGAACCAAACGGAAACTTTAAAGCAGCGGATATCAGAATACCATTATTTATTTATAATGTTGACAAATCAACGACTGAAAATGACATAACTGAGCATGTACACAGTAAGACACAATGTAATGTGTCAGTGCAAAAATTGAATATAAAAACTAACAGAGGCTACAACGCTTTCAAGGTGTTGGTACCAAAGAGCAAGTTGAATACTTTCCTCGGCGAAAGTTTCTGGCCGGAAGGAGTGTTGTTCCGGCGTTTTGTTAATTTTTCAAAGCTGAAAATTGTTGAGTCTGATGGACAGAAAAATAATGGATAGCTCAAACAATGATAGTACCGATAATTTTTGTAACTCTATGGTTACATTTAATTGTAAAGGCTTGAAGAGATCCATCGAGGGAGTGCGAATGCTATGCGAAAAGGCACACGTCATAGCGCTGCAAGAGACGTGGCTTTTTCCGCACGATATCCCATATCTCGGAACCATTGATATGAACTTTGGATATACCGGTACGTCTGCAATCGATGCGGAGAGTGGTCTCGTTGCGGGTCGTCCCTACGGCGGCGTGGCCCTAATCTGGGACAAGCGGGTTTTTCCTGACGTTTCAGTGATTGACTGTCCAAACCCACGTATTTGTGCAATTAAAATCTCGCTTACCGATAGACCTTTAATTGTGTGTAGTGTATATATGCCAACGGACTGTCGAGATAATCTTAGTGAGTTTACGGACTGTCTCAGTGTCTTGAATGCATTAATTGAAGAAAACAGTGTAGAATCAGTGTTTCTCTTGGGAGATTTTAACGCCCACCCACAGACTTTGTTTTATAATGAACTATCTAATGAGTGTGAGGATTATTCATGGGTATGTGCTGACGTAAGTCTACTGAACTCTTCTTTGGACACTTATACATATGTAAGCGAAGCCCACAGTAGTCGGAGATGGTTGGATCATTGTCTGGTTACGAAATCGGCATGGCAATGTGTTAAGAGTGCTAGAGTGATGTATGATGTTTACTGGTCCGATCATTTCCCGTTATCAATTGAATGCAATTTAAATGAAATTAGATGTAAGGTTTATAGTTATTTAAACTCTAGCCCTGATACTGTAAAATGGGGAGAAAGGTCTGAGGAACAGGTGAAAGCATACAACAAGCTATGTCATGAAAAACTGAAAGAAATTGATTTTCCTGTCGAATTGCAGAGCTGTTGTCATAGCCGTTGTTATATTGATAAACATAAAATGTATATTGATAATCTTTATAGTTCCCTAATCTCTGTGTTAACCTGTTCTGCTTCTGAAACTCATACTGTTAAAACTAAAGGTCAGTCCCGAAGAATTCAGGGGTGGAATAGGCATGTGAGTGCCGCACACAGGGAGGCCAGGTCTCGGTTCCTTGAGTGGGTTCGACATGGGAAACCGAATACTGGGTCTTTGTATGAGGAAATGGTGTATAGCAGAAAAGTCTTCAAGGGAAAATTGAAATGGTGTCAAAATCACCAAGAGCAGATCAAAATGGATGCCCTAGCTACACACCATAAAAAGCGTGACTTTGGAAAATTTTGGAAATCAACAGGCAAGTTGAACTCGAGACCTGGCCTCCCTGCGAGTGTTGATGGTGTTAGTGATACAAGGGCAATTGCAAACCTTTTTATGAATCACTTTACTGTAAAATCGCCCTTGGATTCTAAACAATCCAACGCGGTCGCTGCTGAGACGTGTCGTGACTCTGTGAGCTTAATAATAACTAGCAGAATGGTGGAGAAGATTATTAAAGCAATGACAAGAGGGAAATCGCCGGGTCACGACAGTCTCAGCATCGAACACCTTCGAAATGCAGGGCCTCACCTCTTTAGGGTATTGGCTCTATTGTTTAATATTTGCTTGGTCCATTCCTATTTGCCAAGGGAGCTTATGGAGACGATAGTGGTTCCTATTGTTAAAAACCGAACTGGTGACGTGTCGGCTAGATCGAACTATAGGCCTATTTCTTTGGCGACTGTGGTGGCCAAGGTGTTTGATGGTGTGCTTGATTCTCAGCTTAATAAATACGTGAATATTCATGACTTACAATTCGGCTTCAGGCCTGGCCTATCAACAGAAAGCGCTATATTGGCACTCAAGCATACCATCGGATACTACACTGGCAGGAACACACCAGTCTATGCCTGTTTTTTAGACTTGTCCAAGGCGTTCGATCTGGTTGATTACGATGTTCTCTGGGGAAAACTGAGACGGATAGGATTACCTGATGACATTGTGTCCATATTTAAATATTGGTACGGGAACCAAATAAATCGTGTGAGATGGGCTGATAGCTATTCTGAGGAGTACAAGAGTGAATGTGGAGTTCGGCAGGGCGGGTTGTCTTCACCTAAAATGTTTAACTTATATGTGAATGCGCTGATCGAGGAGCTTAGTGGTACACGTGTCGGCTGCCATGTTGGAGGCATATGCATAAACAACATTAGCTATGCAGACGATATGGTGCTGCTGGCACCCTCGGTAAGCGCACTCAGAAAGCTCTTGAGTATCTGTGAGATGTATGCAGCTGCACATGGTTTGATTTATAATACTAGCAAGAGCGTATACATGGTATTTAGGGCAGGCAGCAAATGCCCCGATGTTGTGCCACCTATCAAGTTGTATAGCTCCCCACTATGTAGAGTGACATCTTTCAAATATCTGGGTCATATCGTCACTGACACACTTAAAGACGATGCAGATGTTGAAAGAGAGCGCAGGTCGTTGTCAAAAAGGGCTAATATGTTGGCCCGCAGGTTTGCTCGATGTTCAGACACTGTCAAAATAACACTATTTCAGGCATATTGTACATCATTCTACTCGAGCAGCCTGTGGGTTAGCTTTACACAAAAGTCTTGCAACGGCCTTCGCGTTCAATATAATAATGCTTTCAGGGCACTTCTGCGGCTGCCGCGATGGTGTAGTGCATCGGGCATGTTCGCGGATGCGCAGGTCGACAGTTTCCCGACAATACTGCGTAAAAAAGCTGGTTCTTTGCTCAGAAGGGTTCGCGGCAGCCGCAACAGTGTTCTGGATGCTATAGCCAATCGTGGGGACTGTCCACTTATTGGCAAACTCATTCACCGTGTAAAATCTATTGCGACTTACTGTGTTTTCTGAATTGTACTAACATAGGATATAAGCTATTGTTACTAACACTCTGGATCTTGTTGTCTGAATAATAAATGTTTTTATTTTTTATTTTTTTATTTTATTTATTTTATTTTATAACCAGTAAGACATAGGATACATTTATCCCGTTCGACGGGGCCGGGACTGGTGCGGGACGGGGCTGGGGCGAAACAAAGTCCGCTAGTTTTCGATATAATTAAGTAATAAGTTCATAATCCGAACAGATTTAAGAAAAACAACAACAATGATATCATATTATGATACGATATAACTGTATACTGTTTCAGAAAAACATATTTTTTTGATACAATGATACAAAAAAATACACATCGATACGCCAATATATAGTTTTCAAAATATCGTTTTAGATTCAATGATACGAAATACACATCGATACGCCAATATATAGTTTTCAAAATATCGTTTTAGATTCAATGATACGAAATACACATCGATACGCCAATATATAGTTTTGAAAATATATAGTTTCAATATCTGATATCGAATATCGATATATAGTTTTGATTCGATATCGAAAAAATCAGATATTACACACGCCTAGTCCCTAGCATAGCAGCGATTTTTGGTTGCATTTATAAATCACTTTCTCGTCGTGTTTCCCTGATCGCGGCGCATTTTCATGAGTTTCACCGGCGCGTTACAGGAACTGCGCACGCACGCAACGGCGCCTGCGTTAGTGCGCTGCATACTTTACTGTTTTACTTTTAAAACTTTCTTGTCACAATTTTTTGTCAGCAGGTGTTGATGAACGTGGTTGAGTATGGCTCATACTACCTCACATTTGAGGTAAGGCCTTTGCCCAGCAGTGGGATGCTTACAGGCTAACTTTACTTTACTTTTTTTTTAGGTATTGAAATGGTTTTTTTTAAAGCGCGTGAATTTGAATTAAGTTATTCACAAATACAGACAAAAATTAAACTAAACTAAAAGGTAAAACAAAACAAAAACCTCACAACGAGCACGAATCAGATATTTTATTTGTAAGCTGTTATCAACCTACAAATAAAAAATCTGATCCAGGTCACTGTCCCACGGAAAGGTGCCCATGAGGCTGGCCACATTGCCTCTTTGAATGGCCAAGCTTATACGCTGGCCAAGGTAGAGGCCAGCCTTTGCATCCTGAGAATTCAAAACCAGGCGTTTTGAAATCTCACGACACAGTTTATGGGCACTGGGTAAATTTAAAATGTTGAAATGTACCTACGGTATAATAGAATAAAAGGGAGAAAAGTGGAACGAAAAAGAGTAAAAGGAGGACCAATTGAGAGACCCTCGACAATAACTACACAGATTTTTGTTAAACAGCATGTGGCCTGTAAAAGGAGAAAACATTTTAATCAATGATTTTGCAGAGTATACGTGACCTTGACCTGGTCATGGTGCTCTAAAATGCTTTAACTCAGAGTATATAGTAATCCAAAGGTATTATCCTTATAATCAATGTGTATCAAAATTATTTTGCAAACTCTATGTAGTAAAGTACAATGTCAAGTTCTATGACTGGGTAAAGTTGGCAATACATTACTGGTTCGATGTAATTTGTAAGAAAATATTAATTAAAATATATTTTTCTAAGTAATGAATTAAATGATAGAATTTAGAATAGATTAAACTGATTACTTAAAGGGCCTATATTTAAAATTTTTACTCCTATTTACAGGCCACACACACACACGCCTGTGCTGGGTTTTGTTGCTTAATGTCAAACATAACCAAAAGTGATTGATTGGTCACTGATACACTAGTAGTATTTGATTATCTGGGGCGTATTGCGATCTAACTTAATCCGTTCAATTCCGAGGCAGTTCAATTCCGACTCAGTGTAAACGAATATTATCAATATAATAATACTAGCTTTTGCCCGCGACTTCGTCCGCGTGGAATCGTGATTTCTTTCTCCCGTTTTTTACACATTTACCACTATATCTTTGCTCCTATTAGTCGTAGCGTGATGTTATATAGCCTATAGCCTTCCTCGATAACTGGACTATCCAACACAAAAGAATTATTCAATTCGAACCAGTAGTTTTGGAGATTAGCGCGTTCAAACAAACAAACAAACAAACAAACTCTTTAGCTTTATAATATTAGTATAGATTATAATAATACTACAACGGTATGAATATTAATATATTAATATTTATATTATAATATATTAATAGTAATATTATCAATATAATGTGAAATTGCAGTAAGAATTGCTAATATGACAGTAAATTAGAGCGTTTTAACTGTCAAAACTGCATCGCAATACGCCCCCTGTGCTCATACACACCTAAGTATACGATTAAAATGCATTGTAAATCGAATGACAAAAAAATAAAAAGTGCATAAAATTTAAATGAACATGCCTCTTTACATTTCACAAATTGGCGCACAAATAAGGTTAATTAGTATCTGTCAAGTTAAGCGTGATATTGGCGTATTACTTCACAAAGGTTTTTTGCTTAGAGCAATTTGACTGGAAGAGATAATTATCATAAACATTGTTACGATGCCGCATTTTTCAATACAAATTGTCGCACCATTCTACGCGGACTTTTAACTATTTGAACTTCTGGTATTTGATAAAAAGTTGCACAGTTTTTACTTAATCATACCAACTTTAAATATTTATATGTGATTTTTATTCTTTATTAATCTAAAAACTCATAAACAAACATGTTTCTACTTACAGCGGACGTAATGACAAAGGTATTCTCTACCAGTCAACAATAGGTTTGTTCAGAGAAAATATAATTTATTTCTTCATCTGCTAACAGCAAAAGTTGGTAACAAAAGGCATTATCCTTTTACAACTTTTGCTGTTACAACTTTTAGGGGTCAAACACCCCATACACACTGCGACGACACCCCATTCATACTTACGCGCGTTTTATAAACGCGAGACAGTATCGCGATTCTCGCAATGAATTTGGCATCGATACTTGTACGCGCGTTAGCATCGATGCAGTCGCCAATATTCGGTACTTATTTTGTCGATTTCTAGCTTCTGCATCGATAATAACGTAGCGCAGTGTGTAAAGGTTGAAATTTTGCGACTGCATCGCGTTTGCATCGCTGCTGAAAAAGTCGCAGTGTGTATAGGGTCTTAGGGATACGCAATTTAACAAGCAGGATCGAAGAGTAATGTAAGCGCGATAAGTTCATAATTGAATCTTTTTTATGCGTGTTTAAAACCAATCTTAGTGCTGGAGTAGGTTTACTTAAGCAAGTGGAAAACCAAGGGGGTAATAGTTCACAAAATGTATGAGAGCAATGGCAACGAGAGACATACCAATTCATTTTTCAAGAGATTTAGCTAATCATTAGCTACTTGTCTAGGCTGGAGTGCCAATTCTCGTGCAGTTCGCATTCGAAATCACCGATCTAATTGTCTTTTTAGAAGAAAATGCAGTTTTGGCTTTATCAGGGTCACGATTTAAATGACTTTTTATGACTTTTATGAAATTTTTTCGGTTAAACGGTCAAACTCATAATCAAATGACCACACAAAAAAGTTTGATTGACGCGAGATTCGAGGCCCTAGATAGAGTGACTTTGTTTGCGGTAGCGCTTCAGTAACATTCGGTTATCTTGTTGTCCTGCCTGCCAATATTTCGGTGAGTAAAAGCTTCCTGAATAAATTGAGATTGCCTTAAAAACTATTTCTTCAGTTCTGGAGCTCTATTTTTGAATCATTCGCTTCGAGATGGCGAGTGATTTTCGTTCGACGTAGTGTCAAAAGTCATAGAAAAAAAATCGTTTTCGAACGAAAATCACTCGCCATATCCAAGCGAGTGATTCAAAAATAGGGGCCCTGGTGTTAGGAACAAACGTTTTACATCAGGCGTGCGGTAGTCAGGCGTGTTTCCTGTATAAATGTTCCGCAATCTATACTAAAACATCGCTCTTACATGTACCGTTTATGTAACTAGATTAAGCGTTAGTAGAGGCTTATGTAACTTTGATGTTTGGAAGGAACAAATACTGCAGACAGACTGACCTCTTTCAATAAATAGCATAATTAATTTGTCATTAGCGATCTGTCTATTTTCTTTTAATTGAAAAAGGCTCAGCCCTATTTTTGAATCACTCGCTTGGATATGACGTGTGATTTTCGATCGAAAACACATAAAAAATCAACGGAAATCACTCAAAATCTAGTCGTGAGTACTCACAGAATTGAGCAATGATTTTTCAAATCCTTTTTGTGTAGATTACAACTGGTTTTCATTCCAAAATTCGACTTTAAACATTGAATATCACTCGCCATCTTGACGCGAGTGATTCAAAAATAGAGCTCCATGCTTTTTATTGAATCGACTCAGAGGTCCTTTGAGTCGATTCAAATTGAAAACTACGAAGCGTATTGACAAAAGATTGAATGTATTCTAACCAATAAATGACATTACATATTATAATAATTCAGATTTTTTATCAACTTCATATAACAAAGAGATTACACTATAATAATACCTTGTGCCTATTTAGGGAGATAACTATACGTAATAACACGATCAACCGTTAAAGTATGTTTAAAGTAAAACTCTAAAGCCAGCATAGGAAATATTTTTCAAAACACACATAAAAGACGAATGGACCCCAAAAACGGGATCCTGTGATATGGGAGTTCATTCACTGCGTCACCCATCTCTTGTTTCAACGGTCAAGGAACCCTATTTTTGAATCACTCGCGCTCGCGTCCGTACTGTGTTCGAAAATCGATAATGACAGCGAAAATCATGCTAAAGATGTACGCCAATAGTATATTAAATAATATATTTTTTAAAATCATTGCCGTGTCGATTTCAACTGGCTATTCAAAAATAAAACATTAACCACACGCCATAGTGATGCGAGTGATTCAAAAATAGGGCCCCTGAATTTGGGTCCCTACTTCGTAAGTAGGCTGTGTTTTTTTTCTGAAAAGGAAAAAACATACGGTTACAACAAATAAATAAATAAACATTGGACAACTGTTAAATGTTATGCGGCTAAAGTTAATTGTATGTCGCCCTCACATCATTTGACTTTATTGACGTTGTCTTTAAACTTGCATATTTTATTTTTAAACAGTGGTCCAAACCTAGTTTAATTATTTGTGGTAATGCCGTTATCTCTTTCACTCATAAGGTAATGAGGTAAGCTGTTAAAGTTGAGATAAGCGACATGAATGTACACAGAATGTAAATAAAAAGATCAAATACCTATAAATATAAAATATTCTATCGAGTGCTTTGTCGCAAAAATGCGATTAAGACAGAAGCAGGACATCATAGTAATTTAATCGTAACGCAAATGAAAGAACCTCCCTAATCTCAGAAGCCCTCAGTTAATTACTGCTGACTCGCCAACTGGTAGAAAATGCTTAAAAAAGCAATAAGTCTAAAATTTTTACTGTAACTGCAGATTTTAGAACAAAAAAAATATAGCGCTGATGGGTATTTTGCAACCGCACCTGTCACGCTTCCACCCTTCTCGATAATAATCTGTAGGCCTTTCGATTTCGAAAATAAGGCTATCTTATTACATAATAGGCCTACAGACAGAGTAAGCCCCTTATTACGAGAGGCCTTATTCAAAGTGAAGACAAAAAGGGTAAAAGGCTCCGATAAGAGCCACAGCTCGGGGCATCAATCTGGGGCATGCTAAAGCCCACCGGTGCTCCGGCCCTTGTTTTATTTTCTTTCTGATTATTAGACCACATTAAATTATGGACAATGTTGCCCAAACTTTGAATAAACCGTAATAGGAATTCATTGGTTTAAGGTTTGTAGATTATAAACTATTAAAATAGCAAGTAACTTCAAAAATATTTTATTACGTACTGTGGCAAATCGAACTCTTTTCTGTTTTTATACTCTTTTTATGTCTCATTTTCCTTCTCTTTTTGACTGCCTCGGTGGCGCAGCGGTGAGAGGGTCGCATTTTAAAGCGACGGCTGCGCCGGAGGTCCCAGGTTCAATTACCGGGTCGGGCCAAAAATATGTACCGGAGTTTTTCTGTTCAGAAATTCTCAGGGTAGCCCGGAGTTTGGAAGTTGGCGGTGTTTCACCCCCGTGCCTCGGAAAGCACATAAAGCCGTTGGTCCTGCGCCTGATCTCTCTCCGGTCGTGTCAGATTGCTGTCCCATCGGGCTATGAGAGTGAAAGGAATAGAGAGTGCACCTGTGTTTGCGCACACACTTGTGCACTATAATATGTCCCGCGCAGTCGGTTAGTCCAGTCACAACGATGTGACTGGCCACCGTAGTCGAAATCGGCTAGGGGGACTATTATTGATATTGCTACTGAACTAATGATGACAAAGCATTTATCTAAAAGTGTAAGTAAAGTTTTCCTCATTTTATTAACCTATAGTTTCACTTGGTGAATAAAATAAATAACATAAAAACTAATTAGGGGAGATTAAAATGTTTGGGGCCCAGTGTCCAAGTGGAGGACTTTTAAAGATTTATTATGTACAAGGAAGACGTAGACTAGCGGGGTTTATTAGAAAGCCGGGTTATTTTTAACTTTTTTGTGTGACGGTAAATCGGTGCCTCGACTTTTTCCTTAAACTGAACCCTGGACTTAGCCGTGGTCTCTATCACCTCTCCTCTGTATGATGTCAGCAAGGTGTCTTTTTAAGTCTTATGTAGAAGAAAAAAAAGTAAAAAAAAATATATTAATTATATTTGACAATAATAGGACGATGTTGGAAGTATGTTTGGTTGGGATAGTGATTAACAAAAGTTTTTGTCACTAATGAACGCCGATATCGAGTATATAGCGTAATTTTTTGCCGTCTTAAAAAAAGTTGGATCAGCTAATACTTATCCCTGGGGCCCTATTTCTGAATCACTTGCGTCAATATTAATATATTATTTTCGTTGAATTTTGATTCATCTTCTCAAGAAAATCACTCGCCATCTTGTGATTCAAGAATAGAGCTCCTGGGCCCCTATTTTTGAATCATTCGCTTGGTATGGCGAGTGATTTTCGTTCGAAAACACATAAAAAATCAACGGAAATCACTCAAAATCTAGACGTGAGTACTCACAAAATTGAGGAATGATTTTTCAAATCGTTTTTATGTAGATTACAACTGGTTTTCATTCCCAAATTCTACTTTAAACTTTGAATATCACACGCCATCTTGACGCGAGTGATTCAAAAATAGAGCTCCTGGTACGAGTTCAAATTCTAAAGTGCTTTTAATAAATAAAAACTTCGAAGCTAAATTATCAAAAACGTCTGGCAGTGCACCTTTTGGGCACATATCGTGGAACTGTGGGTTTTGTTCAGTCGCCATCTGGCTATGAGTTCGCGAATCACTGTTAAAGTGAAAGGCCGTTGCAGCTCGCCTGCCGTTCGCAAGCAACCACTTGCTATTTTGAAGGCTTGCCAACGTTCCGTGAAATAACTAGAATGTTTCGCATACTGTGATCGTATTCGTAGTATGACATAGAAGGAGTGGTCTGGTGGTCAGTTCAATGGTCTCTGCCAAGAGGGCGCTGGTCGAAACTAAGTATATTTATATTGAAATCACTGCCTGCTAGGAAGTAGAAATGTGACGCCTTGCCTTGGTCCAGGACCCCTATTTTTGAATCATTCGCTTCAAGATGGCGAGTGATTTTCGTTCGACGTAGTGTCAAAAGTCATAGAAAAAAAATCGTTTTCGAACGAAAATCACTCGCCATATCCAAGCGAGTGATTCAAAAATAGGGGCCCTGATCTCATATGAGATTGACCGCCGTGAAGCTCTATTTTTGAATCACTCGCTTCAAGATGGCGAGTGTTTTTCGTTCGAACATGCATTAAAAGTCAAGGAAAATAACTCGTTTTCGAATAAAAATCACTCGTAATATTGACGCAAGTGATTTAAAAATAGGGCCCGTGGTCGGGTTGAGTCATCAGGGCAATGTAGCTAGACAAAATATACGATATGCTAACAAGGAGGTTTAGAGGTTTCAACGTGCATTAACTTGTTCACAGTAAAGGAACATAATTAAATCTTAATTAAATATATAGAACTTTCTAAAGGAAAAATTGTTAAGTCGTCAGTAAGACTAATAAACCACACACACACACACAAACCAATAGGCTTTCCTGCAGATCACATCGTCTTACAAATTTCACACAAGACTTTTTTATCTTCGGATATAGGGAGTATCAATCCCAAAAATCCCAATCAACAGAAAATAAAAAAATGAATAGTAAACAGCAGATACGGTTTCAAAGGCATACGCTTGGCATGAGGAATAATTCAAATTATAGCTTTTCAGTGCCCAAATAAGTAGCTGTCATAATAACTGTACAATTTGCTGTCAAAATTAATGCCGAGACATGACTACGCTATTTTTGCTTTTGCTATTGTTATAACAGTCGTTATGTTGTCACACGTAAAAGTGATTTCGTCGTAATAACCGTAATTTACAGAAGAACATTAGGAAAACAGTTCAGGGGCCCTATTTTTGAATCACTCGCGTCAATATAAAGAGTTTTCTTCGTCCGAAAACGAGATTTTTTCTTTGACTTTTAATTCATCTTCGAACGAAAATCACACGCCATATCCGAGCGAGTGATGCAAAAATAGGGCACCAGAATATATGACTTATTTACAACTTCGGATAGTAGGTTAGATAGTTATACCTATTTATAAAACAAAATACCAGTAAGTACGCAGTAACACACATTGCTGATGCAGAGAAATATCAATATACACTAGTTTTCAAAAAATACGGACACCTCATAAAATTCCACGTTTCAAGAAGTAAAGTAACTAAAATAAGAGTTAAAAAATGTAATTACGTTAGGTGCCCTTTATTAAAACCTGTGTCTAAAGAAGTTGTGGTAAAAGATCTACATCTACATTGTTGTTACCATGACAACAGTTCACAATTTTTTTAAACATTTGAATGAAAGAATTTACAAGTGCGCCACTTTCATAACATTGTAAATGTCAGCATTATTCTAAGTGCTATAAAGCCATGTTGTCATCATCGCCATGCCGACCCACCAAAGGTGTAAAGCTTTTTTATTTTACTTAACGTCAACTTAAACTTGTAGACACGATTAAGCCCTTAGAAACGGAATGTTACGATCCTGGGGCACTATTTTTGAATCACTTGATTCTATATGGCGTGTGTCCTTTGGTTAGTGTACGATTTTGAAATGAAAAACATTTGAAATCCATACAGCAGTGATTTAAAAAATGGGCACCTCTATTGAAACCATTCGCTTCTATATTTTTAGTGTGATTGTTGTTGAATCAAACACTCGTGTCCATACTATTCCAAGTGGTATTCATAGATTCAGTTCAATTTTGTAATGAAAATCAGTTGTTATCTACACAAGAAGGGTTTAAAAATAAAGTCCAATTTTGTGAGTACTTACGTCTATATAGATAGTGCCATCCACGAAGGCGCGCGCCACCTTTCGTTCTAATCGTTTTAAGTACATGTGTGCAAGTTTTTAGCAATATTTGATGATGCTATAATGAATTAAATTATTACATATTTATTTTATGATATAAAAATATTTGCCACACACCCCACACCCCGCGCTATCCTTATTCAAAAATGAACGCCGCGCGCCTTCGTGAATGGCACTACCTATATTTCGGGAGATTTGCGTTGATTTTTTATTGTTTTCGAACGAAAATCGCACGCCATATCTAAGCGAGTGATTCAAAAATATGGGACCAGGAGCCCTATTTTTAATCACTCAAAATCTAGACGTGAGTACTCACAAAATTCAGCAATGATTTTTCAAATCCTTTTTTTAAGTAGATAACAAATAGTTTTCATTCCAAAATTCGACTTTAAACATTGAATATCACTCGCCATCTTGACGCGAGTGATTCAAAAATAGGGGCCCTGATCCCATCCTATACCGTTATTTACAAAGGACGCTCCAAAAACGATTAACCTCCAACAAATGACTACCGTCAAATGATGTTAAGTTTTCTCGAGTTAATTAATTGAAATAGTTAAAGTAAATGAGATGTCATAATTTTAAATAAACTGCCATCGCAGGCGCACGGGGGGTCGATTGGACCCCAAATGTCTGGTGGGACCACCCAAAACGATTTTATGTATAGACGGTCATTTTGTTTTGTAGTTGGCATTAGCACCTGCGTACTATGTTCAGTTATTTTGTTGGAGCGGATTTAAATAAGTAAAGACTGTGGGTTGACAACTTTATAGCAGGGAAGATATTTCGACGCTGTTTAAGTAATAATGTGTTCTCGACTCTAATTCTTTTTACGAATAATGTGTCAACGTGTTTGTAAAGGTAAGCAATTAAAGGGTTTAACTAAGCGCATAGCGGAGACATTTCCATGATCGTGACTTTTCCATTTCTAAGGACCCGATGTCAAATTCTAAAAATTGAGCCAGCTCCAGTTTCCAGCGGGAGTTTTCATACATTTCGAACGCCAACGGTCGAAATATGCTTGCGGGCGACACGTTTTCCTACCCTTAAACCTATATGGAATGAAACAAATTTGGTCTCATTCGTTTTCATACATCCTGAACTACGCTAGTACGTCTTTCGATTTTTTGAATTAAGGCTTGATTAGTTAAAAATGGACGAAATTCCGAGGAATTTTGCTGTTAAAATTGTCAGGAATCAGACCGAATATTAAAAAGAAAAGGCTTTGTTCCAAATCCCAGTGTGGCCAGTTCTCAGATCGTTACCCCGGCATCCTGTTTATCCAGCATTCCGATATAATCAATATGGGAGGACCCGGATGGATAACATCCATCTAATTACACATCACTGTTCTTAGAACCGAACCTGATGTAACGGAACGTGGACTAGTTTTAATCCATTTTAATTTCACTGCTTCAGTTTTTTTTTTCTACGAATATTTTAAGTATTATCGTATACAGGATTTAGATATGAAACGGAGCGTATATATAGACTACTGTGAAGACTGGGCGTTGCTGTAATTCTTATAAGGTTGTGTTCCAAAGTATACACTTTGAACCTTTGATTAAAGTAAAATAGCGGAAGATACGGCATGTCATACTAATTGTCAGCTAAAAAATGGCACTACACATTCCTTACGTCACACGTCATAAAAATGTCACCCGCACACGCAATCCAATGGAAATTAGGCGACGGGGGCCTGATTTTAGTGGTCCACTTTCGAGTGGCGCGTCACCTATCTTCCGCTATTTTACTTTAATCAAAGCTTTGAACAAAACGTATTTTATATGTTTTTTATAGCGTATGCTTCTACGTATAATCTATAAATAATAACAAATACTCAACTTGCGTGATGGAATTCTTCCTAAGGATTGGAAATTAGACGACGGGGGCCTGATTTTAGCGGTCCACTTTCGAGTGGCGCGTCACCTATAGATAGTGCCATCCACGAAGGCGCGCCCCACCACTCGTCCAAATCGTTTATAGTACATGTGTGCAAGCTTTTTCCAACATTTGAATTGAATTTGGAACATCTTAATGACTAATGAATGACAAGCACACTTCAAAAAATACACTCAAAGGGAAAGATGCTCTACTTGGATATAGTTTAAAGTAGGTATGGTTAGTTACTAGAAAAGTAATATATTATTTTTAAACTGCTCAAGCATCAATTTTACTATTGACGTAAACGAAATACGTAAGAACGTTTTATAACATTTAAAAAAAATGTTTAAAAACTTTCTTTATAAGAGAACCATCGGTCCGCCGGGACTTAATACGCGTGAATTATTTTTTCTTCGTACACCTACGTGTACGTCTCCTAGCGTCATGTTTTATAGCCTTCCCCGATAAAGTACATCCCGGTAATATTATAAGTTACCACATGGTTTTTTTATTTAAAATTGTTTATGGTGTTTAAGTTACCATTATAATTCTTTCAGTTAATTTAATAATGACAGTAAATTATACCAGGTTTATTTTTTAGTACAACACACTGGGTTTTCCTTGACATTTTAATAATAATTTAAGCAGAGCCACTTTCGTGACGAGTCTGAATATTTGAATGACGGCCGGCTCGCAACTGACGCGCGTGTCTCCCCCCGCACCCCGCACCTTCCTCAATCAAAAAAAGAGTGGGGCGCGCCTTCGTGGATGGCACTATCTATATCTTCCGCTATTTTACTTTGATTAAAGCTTTGAACACAAAGTATTTTATATGTTTTTTATAGCGTATGCTTCTACGTATAATCTATAAATAATAACAAATACTCAACTTGCGTGATGGAATTCTTCCTTTATTCTGTATTCCACGATATTTATATTATTTATCGCATATTTCAATGAAAACGATTTTACAATAAAGTCTATGACAACGACGTGAAAATAACAAGTTGACTCAAGACATTTGTACATCAAAAGTCACTAGTAAAGAAAGTTTTTCAGTCTTTAAATTCCGAAGAATCAAACGAAAGTGACATCTATAGAGGTTTTACAATATGATATTAAAAAGGTAGCTGTCTTTTGTAAAAAACTACTATCAGTGTTTTTAAAAACTGCAGATTTAATGGAAATATTACGTCGTAAAACACACGTTGTCATTTTCATTCATAAAATCCCACTTCTCAACCAGGGCCCCTATTTTTGAATCACTCGCTTGGATATGGCGTGTGAATTTCGTTCGAAAATACATAAAAAATCAACGGAAATCACTTAAAATCTAGACGTGAGTACTCACAAAATTGAGCAATGATTTTTCAAATCCATTTTGTGTAGATTACAACTGGTTTTCATTCCAAAATTCGACTTTAAACATTGAATATCACACGCCATCTTGACGCGAGTGATTCAAAAATAGAGGCCCAGATGTTGTTTTAAGCTGTTTATCTTTTGAGATAAGTACCTATGTAGTTTACTAACGCGGTTGTGATTCTGTTCAGAAATTGTAAGGGAATCCCGGAGTTTGGAAGTTGGCGGTGTTTAACCCTTTTATGCCTCGGAAAGTACGTACAGCCGTTGGTCTTGCGCCTGGGGCCCAAATTGTGAATCACTCGCGTCAATATTACGAATGATTTTCCTTCGAAAACGAGCTATTTTTCGTGGACTTTTAATTTATATTCGAACGAAAATCACTCGCCATCTTGAAACGAGTGATTTGAAAATAGAGCTTCAAATCTCTCTCCGGTCGTGTCAGATTGCTGTCCCATAGCTGTAATATTAGCAAGAAAAACCGGCCAAGTGCGAGTCGGACTCGCGCACTGAGGGTTCCGTGCCAACTTTAACTGAATTAGGGATTCTTACTTCCACTTATCCAAAATACCACAATATTTTGTTGACCGCAAATATAACTTTGTTTTTGATAGTGTTTGTATGAAAGACAAAGTTATATTTGCGGTTGATAAAAATGTGCAATATCTCAAAAACTGCTAATTCGATTTCACTCAAACCAATTTTCGTTCAAAGTTTATGTTGATATCTACAATACATATTTTTTTCAAAATTTTCACTTCCTTAGTTTAAAATTTAGATGGGGCGGGGGGGACGCCCATTTTACCACTTTGGAAGCGTCTATATCTCAAACGTTAGACTTTTAGAAAAAATGGTTTTAGAAACCTCAATGTCATTTTAAAAGACCTATCCATAGACACCCCACACGTATAGGTTTGAGTAAAAAAACTTTTTTTGGTTTTAGTTTCATGTATGGGAGCCCCCCCTATCATATCATTTTTTAAAAAAAATTGTACCTGAATCGGAAAGCGGTAAAGAAGATACACGTACCTACCAAGTTTCAGAGGTGTGATGCTAATAGTTTCAGAATAAAGTGGCTGTGACATACGGACGGACAGACAGACAGACAGACAGACAGACAGACTTGACGAAACTATAAGGGTTCCGTTTTTTGCCATTCGGCTACGGAACCCTAAAAAATTCGCTAGAAACAAGTTATGTGCTGTCAATGTGACCGAATAAAGATTGCATTTGCATGTATAATGCAGCTCAAACGCAATCTTTTTATACGGCATTTACTAACTATAAGTACGTTTCTTAAGTAGATATCTTAAGTAAATAATTAAGAATATGGTTAGTATAATTTACTACAGATTTTATTATTACAGGTAGTATTTTTTGCAGATGGCAAGTGCGAATGCATTGTTCGTTAATTTTGCTAAAATTCGAGAACGATTTGTTTGATTTAACAATGAGAAATTAACAAGGTGAAAATATGAAAATTTCCAAGAAATGGTCATAATAAAACATTTTTTCATACACAGTTCTGAGAGGCGGTAGTAGGTACGAAGTATGCCAAATTAGTCTAAATCAAATCACACCACTCTTTACTTTGAAGTTGTTATGGGACCTAAAGACCTGATTTCGAATCGCTCGCCTTAATATTTGAGTTGACTAATCAGCTAAATTAAAACCGGTTAAGTGCGTGTCGGACCCGCGCACTGAGGGTTCCGTGCCACCCTTAACTGAATTCAGGGTCCACTTACTTTCACTTAACGAAACATCACAATATATTGCGACAGCAAAAATAACTTTTTTTTTCATAGTGTTTGTATGAAAGTCAAAGTTATATTTGCGGATGATAAAAATGTGCAATATCTCAAAAACTACTGGTTCGATCTCCTTCAAACCAATTTTCGGTGCAAGTTTTTGTTGATCATATATTTTTTTCAAAATTTTCCTTTTCTTAGTTCAAAAGTTAGATGGGGGGGACGCCCATTTTACCACTTTGGAAGCGTCTATATCTCAAACCTTACACTTTTAGAAAAAATGGTTTTAGAAACCTCAACATCATTTTAAAAGACCTATCCATAGACACCCCACACGCATAGGTTTGAGTAAAAAATCATTTTTAGGTTTTAGTTTCATGTATGGGAGCCCCCCCTTAAATATTATTTTTTCTTACTTTTTGTATCTGAATCGGAAAGCGGTGAACAAAATACACCTACCTACCAAGTTTCAGCTATGTGATGCTTATAGTTTCAGAATAAAGTGGCTGTGACATACGGACGGACAGACAGACAGACAGACTTGACGAAACTATAAGGGTTCCGTTTTTTGCCATTCGGCTACGGAACCCTAAAAAAGACAAAAAAATAGAATAAATTACAGAAATAGTCATTGTTTTGTAGTTATTATTTAATATAGCCAAAGCAAAGTCATCACACATCCTTTACGCAGTTTTGGGAAAATTTACACAATGTGTCAATTTACTATCCGTTTGCATTTTTATTTGAGTCAGTTACCTACTTATACATTTTATACTCTTTACATAGGACTACGAATGCTCTAGAACTACATTTACACGTGAAAGTCCCCATTGAATTGTGTATAGTTATGCAAGTGTGCCGGAATGGCTACACTCATCTTTTATTTTTATTATTTTACACTTACATCCGTCTGAGGCATAAATCTACCTTCTTTAATATCATTAGTTGTCGCAAAACATCATTATTTTATAATATTGGGGATTAGCCGAAGTAACAACTAATAAATTTCCAATTTGTTATTTTGTAGGCACTGTGGAAACGTAGAAATTAATGAAATATTTGTATCGGACATTTACCCCCTAGGCAATAGAACAAATTATCATAGGAGGTTTTGATCATTGTTTGTATCGAACAAGCAATGATCAAAATTCAGAGCAGAATTTGAAAATTAACTTCTACAAATAAGTTTAGTAGTTTAGTATGTGTTTAATATGAAGTTTAAGTTAAACTAAAGTACTCAAAAAAGAACGTTCTTGAGGCCATAGAAATAAGAAAATACCCTTTAGATGAAGTTAGAAGGACAAAGTTGCGTGGGACCGTTAGTAATATTATAACTAATATACGATACTCTTCTATGACCTTGACATCTCTTTTTTACGCAATGAAAACTAATCAGATAGCTGTTACTTCAGATGACCTTCCGCTGGCAGGAAACTCTCTGTTTCAAGTTGAATGACTCGCGTTCTGGAGCTCTATTTTTGAATCACTCGCGTCAAGATGGCGTGTGATATTCAATGATTAAAGTCGAATTTTGGAATGAAAACCAGTTGTAATCTACACAAAAAGGATTCGAAAAATCATTGCTCAATTTTTTGAACACTCACGTCTACATTTCGCGTGGTTTTCGTTGATTTTTTGTTCGTTTTCGAACGAAAATCACTCGCTTCAAGATGGCGAGTGATTTTCGTTCGAAAACGATTTTTTTTCTATGGCTTTTGACTCTGCGTCGAACGAAAATCACTCGCCATCTTGAAGCGAGTGATTCAAAAATAGGGGCCCAGGGCCGATGGGCGCTGACAGATCGTTTACCCTATTCGACTTGTAAAACTTATGTGTCCAAGTGTAGAACTTAACATTCTCGTTGACTAAAACGAGTTAGTGATTTTGATATAAGTACATTGATTAGGGATGATAAAGGAGACATTTTTTTCTTGTATGGAGGATGGGCCCACCCATAAATTGTGACGTCTAGTAATGAAACATATATTAAATTGTTCCTTATAATGTCTTAAAAACATTAACAATATTAGTTTTTCGTTATCTAACGGGAATATTTGAAAATTCATCATAACTTAAATCCACACACGTACGCACATTTTTAGTCGTTTCTGAAAATCACAGTCTATGAAAACTCACTGCACAGTTACATAATAACGGTTTAGTTGAATGGGGGCTGTACTTGATGCTTTTTGCTTCTATTTTTCATTGAAAATCCGGAGAAAACAAACACTCAATTCAAAACAAACCAAAACAAACGGAAGGTGACGGAAAGCCAAACGCCAAACGGAAAGTGTGTCAAATGACACTTCAGCCATTCCTGTCAATGTCAGTGATAACTGTCAGAGTTGCTGTCCGTTCCACGGCTTTACTAGATAACCATTTTATGCAAAAATCTTAAAAAAGCAATTAAAATCTATACACTAATATTATAAAGCTGAAGAGTTTGTTTGTTTCTTTGTTTGTTTGAACGCGCTAATCTCCGAAACTACTGGGCCCCTATTTTTGATTCATTCGCTTCAAGATGGCGAGTAATTTTCGTTCGACGTAGTGTCAAAAGTCATAGAAAAAAAATCGTTTTCGAACGAAAAACACTCGCCATATCCAAGCGAGTGATTCAAAAATAGGGGCCCTGGTTCGAATTGAATAATTCTTTTTGTGTTGTCCAGTTATCGAGGAAGGCTATATTACATTTATTATAGGCTATATAACATCACGCTACGACCAATAGGAGAAAAGATATAGTGGTAAATGTGTAAAAAACGGGAGAAAGAAGTCACTATTCCACGCGGACGAAGTCGCGGGCAAAAGCTAGTACTTTATACGGAGATTCCGATTGTTTAAAATAAATAAAAGTAGAAAAAACGTGATCTAAACAAAATCACGTACTTCAAATAATTGATATTGTTTTTATATTGACCAGCCCGTCGTTACTTTACATGTATTTGTAAAGGAGGAATGGCGTGATGAAAAATAGTCAACACAACGCATCTTTTAGTTCGATTTTATTATTCCGGTTTAATTTAAACGTTATCTTTCGTCTAATTGTCTAAAAAAATAAGTTAATAATTTAGTGTACAATGTCATTATTAGACGCTACAAATTGCTACTGGGCCCAAAAAAAATGTCTCCTTTGGATTACTATTTTATTGAGTTCAAGCATTTTGGACTATGACTAGGTAACTACGTATGCGTAATGTTATATTTATTAGAATTGTTGCTCCTATTACAGGCCACACTCTGTAAATGCGATAAGCTTGGCCTCTCGCCGCCATGTTGCCTGCGGTCTCGGTTTTTTACATGCTTTATTTTGAAGAGTGTGCACAGAGACTCCATGAGCTCATTCCACCAGTTCCCTTCTATCATTGCTCATCTAGACGCACTACAAAATTCAAATTCAAAATCTTTATTGCAATTTTGGTCATGAAATGATACTTATTATACCTCGTTGACATATTCTACTGATACGAACCAAGCGCTTTTCGTCGACCTTTATATTGCGTACAGCAATAAAATGGAACTCTTCACCCGCATCAGTGCTTCCAATGGATTAAAACCCTAACATTTTCGAAGTCAGAGTGAACAGGCTTCTTCTGGGTGAGCTTGCACCATCATCGTTTATGTCTAAGCCGTTCTGGCGTGGAGACAGGAGCGAACCCATTTCATATTTAAAAAAAGGGATGATCTGGTCTTATAATATTGAAGCTGCATATATGATTATTATTTCAATATGCAAGATCTAGGTCTGAAGCTTTACTAAGTGTTTCCTGTATAGTGGAAGAGCCAAAAGTCATTTTGTTAAAGTTTCAGTCACTGATAATGACCAACATTACAGTGTGTGTTTACTTTCTTTCATAATGACTTCTATTATTAAATTATTTAACATTAATCTATGAAGTTTTGAATGCCAAAGCCAAAGCGTACGAGTACGTCGAATTTTCACACTAAAACGTTTGATTTGTATGAATTTTAGCTATATTCATTCAGTTTTACCATCAAATAGTTTAAATTAGGATCGACGCGTTTGGCGCAGTGGTTAGCTCCTGACTATTGCGCCGGCCGTCGCGGGTTCGCGGGGATGAGCACGAACATATGAACCTAAATCATGGATGTTAAATGTATTTAGTACTTATGGGAGACGCCCCCATCATAATCGTTGTCTGGTACTTCCTAGCACAAGGAAGAAAATTATTTACCACGAATTCAGACAATTGGTGTGTTGTCTGGCACATATTTATTTATTATGGATCCCTAAAGGGGTGAAAAAGGGTATAGAATTTCGTGTGCAAATTCCAATATTTGTGCAGGTGGAGTCGCGTTAACCCTGTACTAAATGTCATACAAATTTCAATACTTATAACAACGTAACTCCGCCACTCGCCGGCTCTTGGACTATTAGTTAATGTTGTTGTTATCTCAACATCTTGCGGCACTGAGTCAGCATTTTAATGAACTAGGAAAACGGGTAATTGCAGCATTACATCGGTGGTTATAATCTCATCTTTTTCCTCTCGGCGAGACGATAGTAAAAGTGAGAGCTGCACTAGATCTGCTGCGCACGCTCATCTATACTAGAACACTTTTCTTGCAATCGGTCAGATAGGGGACAATTTTACGATAATTTTCATCATATGTAATGTGTATAATGCAATTTGGAAACGAAACTTATAGACATTGAGGCAATAATAGAATTCAAAAAGTATTGTTACTTAAGAAACATTTTTGAAGGTTGGCATTCTTAAAATCTGTTATTGGTTCGCCAGTTAGGCCCGCGAATGATGATTTAACCCAGGATTGACTAAATTTTAAAAACTAGATAATACCTTCGTTTAGTAAATATGTTGATCAAATACTTTAAAAAATATATATATTAATATATTTCAAATTTTAAAAAATATTCATCATTTACATGAATGAATTAGGTTTTAAAAACATAATTTGAATGGGTCTAAAAACGCTCGATTTGTCATGGCGTCCTAAATGACGTCACAGTGGAAGTTCAAAACTCTTTTTGACAGCAAAATACTATGAAGCTGTCAATGACAGCAAAAAAAAGCCCGCAATCGCACAAGACATGACGTCACATCCTCGATAGGCGTTTGCGGACACATGACCAAATGTGCGTTTTGGACAAACTAAATTATTAATAATAATCCTAATTTAAATTCATAAATTGATTAGTTTTATGATATCTCCAAACCATAATTAATCACGAGAAATTACCAAAATTGTGATTTGTTCTTAGTGGAAACTAGACTATTCTGTCTTTGTCAGTTTATTTGAGGTTGCTAGCAACAGATACAGAAGAGACAGAAATAAAATTTAATTCTAGATTAAAGTAATCCTGGTTCAAATCATCATGCGCAAGTTTTATTGTAATGTTTGCGTGAAATTCATTAATAGAGTTTGTGCTCTACTTCTACATTTTCTTCTTTTCTTGACTTCCTTTTGAGTTAGATCAGCATTTCCCAAATAAACAACAAATGCCTATTGAGAGAGGGCCAAATTCAGGACAATGCTTTGATCATACTAAACGTGGGTTTTAGTCTTTTTTATTCTTTTGGTCTAAACGGTAGTTCGATTTCAGCGTTAGGCGCTAACGATAATATCTCTCTTTTCTGTGATAGGGCCAAAATGGTTCCATGATTGAATCTTTTTGTCGCGTGGAGTTTTTAATTTTGCTTTCACCTAGACAATATTTTAA
This sequence comes from Pyrausta aurata, assembly GCA_963584085.1. NCBI lineage: Eukaryota > Metazoa > Arthropoda > Insecta > Lepidoptera > Crambidae > Pyrausta > Pyrausta aurata. The sequence goes on along the minus strand of OY757251.1, from coordinate 13,931,686 downwards.
GAAAAACTTTGAAAGTACTAATTAAACTCCAAAGCCTTCCCAAAAATATATAATTCAAGAACCCAAAAATAACATTTTCCAACGCTGCATCCAGCCAGTATCATCGCGTCCTTGTCATTATTAAACAGTTTCGTTTTTGAATAGGTAGCTTTTAAGTTTATTTTTCAATAATATATTGCATGTTTTAGTTCTCATTTGTTTTTGTATGATATTTAGAACCTGCATCAAGCAACAATATCTCCCTCATACCTTGACCCACTAAAGACCTAGGTCAATACTCGCTTGATTTCAGGCGGAAGTATGAACAAAAACTCAATATTATTGGTAACATAGCGTGATTAACCACCATCCAAATATTTACCACTTTTTGTTTTGAGCTCTGGTAAAATTGAGGCTTTGGAAATATTTTGTGGTAGCGACTTAAAGGTTCTAAGGCTAAGATATTGAACGCCAATTAATTCAAGATATATGTAACCCCGATGTTTCGTTATACTTTAAATTGGTCGGTTGGTAAGTAATAACCAATTAAACTAGTTCAGGCTACTGTAAAAACACTAATGATATTTATTTTATAAGGTAACAAGGTGTTTCATTGTTTAATATAACAATACCGATGTGAAGCAGATTAAAAAGTAAGTAACTGTTTAATAAAACAAAGTCAGCGATATGTCCCTCTATGCACCAGGGCCCCTATTTTTGAATCACTCGCATGGATATGGCGTGTGATTTTCATTCGAAAACACATTAAAAATCAACGGAAATCACTCAAAATCTAGACGTGAGTACTCACAAAATTGAGCAATGATTTTTCAAATCCTTTTTGTGTAGATTACAACTGGTTTTCATTCCAAAATTCACTTTAATCATTGAATATCATTCAATTTCAAAAATAGGGCTCCAGCCCCACCATGTACCACTCATAAAATACTACCTAACATGTGGCGCTATGTTACACATTTTAGGTAATATTTTATGCCTTGTACGTATGTACGTACGTATACGTATATGTACCTACGTATGTGGTACATAGCCAAATTCTTTATTCTAATTTTAAAAATAGAAGGTGCAGTTGAAAAGAAAAGTGTTAAAATCCTGATACAATAAGTAAGTAGTAATAACTCGCTAAAAGTAAGTTCGTTCATTGAAATAAGAAAAGGCTAAGTCCGGAAGTGTTCAAATTGACAAGATATTCGGACAAACTAGCTCAATAAACGTCATTTTATTAAGCGAAAAATATAGCCCTCTTACCAGAGTTTTTGACTTTTGTGATTTTATAGTTTCCCTGCTTATTTGAAACTTTTTGTTTGAGTTAAACGCCAAAATAGCATAAAAATATACTGAAAACGAGGTGATCGTTTTAAGTGAAAATATTTAAAGGGCTTATTCAAAACAATATACAAATATTTAAATTGCTGAATAAAAGTATAAGTAATATCAGCTTTTCCTGAAACCTAGATTTTAACATAGTAGAATCGCTTTATAAGGTACTTCTCTCCCATATTCAAACATCGAGCTGAACGAGAAGGTTCTATTTGTATAACAGACGGCGTTCTTCTCATGTGCTACCATCTCCATGACTACGATCGAATTTCCACCCTACGATGGCAGGCTAGATTATATTTTCACTATAGTAAAATAGCCACTATAACGAATGATCGCTACGATACATATTTTCAAAAATGACTCGTATTCCAAACTACAATTTAGTCGAAATTCGTCCAGCTTCGGTCAGTTTTGAGATCATTGCTGTTGATTCAGTAACATGATCTTTAGGTGAGCGATATAAAGCTTAAATTTGTTTGTCTTGTGTGGTCTATGGGACAGATAGAAGCGGCCGAGAGGCAGTGTCGCGAAACGCGACCACGTTGCAATATAAAAGGAAGTTTTGTAAAAATTTCTTTATCACACACCGCCTGTTCGTACCCGCGTCCGGTCACTCACCGTCCGTCCCTCATTTGCAACATGTCTGCTCGATTTTTGGTGAGTGAAACATTATGATATAATAATAATAATAATAATATAAAAAGTAAATAAATAAGACTTATGAACAACCCTTTCCCTCACAACGATTCTTCCTTGTAAATAAATTAATAATGAACTTTTGCCAAGCATTAAATTGAGTCGTAGAGCTTTTATTATTTAAGTTAAATTTAAAATTGCTTATAAGTAACATGTGTTATTTTAGTTCACCTTAGCGTTTCAATCATTTAAAAAGTTTGAATTCCTTGATAGTACACAAAAAGGACGAATTACGTAAATTTATAGGCATCATTTACTCGATGTTCCAGCAAATATTTAGTTGCAGTCACCCAAAAAGCGGCTGGAGCTCTATTTTTGAATCACTCGCGTCAATATGGCGAGTGATATTCAATGTTTAAAGTCGAATTTTGGAATGAAAACCAGTTGTAATCCATAGAAAAAGGATTTGAAAAATCATTGCTCAATTTTGTGAGTAATCACGTCTAGATTTTGTGTGATTTCCGTTGATTTTTATTGTGTTTTCGAACGAAAATCACACGCCATATCCAAGCGAGTGATTCAAAAATAGGGGGCCCTGGTGATGTTGCAACAAGGTTTTAGGCTAAGACAAAAAACAAAAACAACTCGACAACAACACGCAACTTCTAACTGTGCTCGATTTCTTAACTTCTTTTGTGCCTTTTTGTTATTAAACGACGTTATAGCACTGGTCATTATTATGTAGATGTTGAAGCTTATTTCGGTTAAACTTTGATTTGAAACAGTACACCGAAATACAATATGTATTGTCGAAACTTGATCAAATGAAATGTGCGGATACTAGACCCAAAATTATCGACAAAATAGAAAAAAAAATGTGTTTATTTTTTCTTATTTTTCTTGGTTAGCACTCCGCACATTTCGTTTGATCAAGTTTTGAAAATACATATTGTATACTTTCTATGTACGAGTAGGTACTTAACTCTTATTTTAATGGTCATTTCACAGCATTTGGTTCAGAAAAGGAAGACCAACAGACAACTAAACATATAATTTGCAGCGTTTATATAAAAAAACACGAGAACTCTTTACTTTCTCGGAATTTTATCTAAATCAAAACGATTTTTCATGCCTATGGAACGCTTTTTCAGCTTTTAGAATTGTTTTCTGGCCCCTATGTGTATGTTTTTTTTGGGGAATACGTAATAGTGATGTAATTGCATAGAAGACACACAACCAGCTGCAGAGCGAAATTTTCTACATAACTACAATGTTTGCTATCTTTGCGACTTTTCTAGTTCTAAGCCACTTTTTGTATATCACAGATATTTAGCTTCAGACGATCATAAAAAAATACTTAAAGTGGTTTATGCCATATTTTGGTGCTTTGTACATGTTTGCCTATATTATCATGTGTGATTATATAATATCAGTGTATAAATGTTGTAATTAGCCAAAGTTGTACCTAGTAGACAAACTATGTGAATAGTTTATTTATCTGTAAAACTCCGTTGGTCTACTAAATAAAATAAAAAAATAAAATAATGGGGATTAATATTAGCCAAAGTTGTACCTAGTAGACAAACTATGTAAATAGTTTATTTATCTGTAAAACTCCGTTTGTCTACTAAATAAAATAAAAAAATAAAATAATGGAGTAAGTGACTGAGTAAACTGAAGCTCTATTTTTGAATCACTCGCGTCAAGATGGCGAGTGATATTCATTGATTAATGTCAAATTTTGGAATGAAAACCAGTTGTAATCTACACAGGAAGGATTTGAAAAATCATTGTTAAATTTTGTGAGTACTCCCGTCTATATTTCGCGTGGTTTTCGTTGTTTTTTATTCGTTTTCGAACGAAAATCACTCGTAATATTGACGCGAGTGATTCAAAAATAGGGGCCCAGGATGTATTGAAAACTCGCTTCACGAGACGGATTGAAGCTCTTTTTAATGTAGGTATATTATACAACCGTTCATTCATGTACATTTTACATCTAGACATTTTATTTTCGTAAAATGTGAATGTGCCTGCCATCGCAGCACTCACACATGATAGATAGGTCCAGGGGTATTTATTTTTTAACACGTTCCGGGACAGTGAACGCCTACAGGCGTGAAAACAATAAAACATCTATTGTGTCTGGAGTAGTGTCTGGAGTAGTGTCCCGGAACGTGTTAAGTTATAGTTTAATTAATCCTCATTGTAAATTAACTATTGTTTTTTATGGGAAAAACTGTAATTAAACTGAATACAGTGCAGCAAAAGATTTGATGTGTATTCTGTTTGATAAGTATGTCGATGATGATGATAACAAAACTTTATCCATTCCAGTTGGTCATGGTATGCGTGGCGGTGCTCTCCACCCTGATCCTGGCGGGTGGTCACGGCGGTGGTCATCATAAGAAGGTGGTGATCCACGTGCCCCTCTTCGTGAAGCACCACCACCACAAGCACACGATAGTGAAGCATGTCCACCACAAACATGGAGGCGGTGGTGGCGACGACCATTACGAGGTCCTAGGGTACACTTATGGAGAGCCGAAAGCAGCGCCGCACTTTGGCGGAGGTGAGTTAAGAGGAACTAACTACTTGACGCTAACGAACTTCTACTGATGTAATGAAGTAAGTTTTGTAACTAGCTAGAGGACGAAAAGAGGTAGAAAAAGAAAGGGAATAAACATTAATTTGCAGAAATGGAATTTGTGAGAAGAACTTTAGATACTTGGTAAAATATCGTATTTGTGACATAGTCATTTACGAAGAGTATGTGAACATTTGCTATCAGTTGACCATTCAAACTCATTTATATATTACTAAAGTGTTAAACTTTCCGACTTAAAATTTAACTACGAAAACTGTTATCATTATTTTTTTATGCAAAGCTTTGTTGGCTTGTCTATTCTTCAGAGCAGGTAATGAGTTTAGCCAGAAACGAAGTGTGCACGCGAATGCGAAGATAATATCTGCACACATTGGTAAACCATAAAAATTTACATGTTCATGACTGGCTGTGCGTACTGAGATCGGCTTCTATAATCCTCAGAAGGATCATTTTATAAGACCGATGATCCTGACACAAAAACATACTATCCTAATTAATAAGCGTCCGATAAAAACATATAATTTATCGTCATACTCAAGATACATTGATTGATTCCAGGACACGGCTGGGGTGCGGCCGACGAAGGTGGTTCCTATGGGGACTCCCCGGTGAGCTTCGAAGGAGGCCAAGCGGACTACGGCCTATCCTCCGCCGGCGAGGAGCATGGCTCGGAAGGCGGCTATTAATTACCCACAATAACCATTAAAGGTCATAGCACACTTATCAACTCGGAAACGGAACGTCACTATATCATCTCATTCCGTTCAGTGTTCTTTTTATGAAACTTCCTAGTGAAACGTACACTATCGGTAGACCGCGAAATTGAGACCTCCCCTGCGGGGCAAAGGGGTGCGGGGGGAGACGAGAGCGCGGTTAGTGAGCGGCGCGGGCGGGTGTTTCCGCGCCGCGCGCATCCGTTGCGCGAACTGCTATCGCCTCTCTCGCCCCTGTAGAAGGCGAAGTCTCAATGAAGCGGTTTACCTATAACTGGAATCGTATCGCAATCGCGTCACTTTAGGACTAGCTCATGAATGCGGCGATACGTAAACAATCTTTGATAAGTCTGCTAAGATTTGACAAACAAAACACTGCGCCACTTGAAGAAGTGAAACCATTTCGCAACGAATATGGTCAGCCGTACCTGTCCCTTGAAAGCGTAGGTATATGACGCTATCACATACCGAAAGGGTATTTATTATAAAACAGTATTACTCGTACAATGTGAATAAGCATCAGTATTATTTCATAAGCATTCACACGAGATTGTTAATTCTTATCAAGAATAAAACACTCAGAATTTAAATCCACAGTGTAAAAAGTTATAAATAATGGTTTCATCTTATATTTACTTATTAAGTTATCTTGTATTACTTTGCTTACTTTGCTTTTGACATCTTAATGATCGTTGAAATAAGACAAAGTTAACTATGTTTACTGAATAATTCTCTTTTCCAAGTTCAGTAGTAAAGGTTTGTGATCTTCGATATTATTTATGTAAATAGTCCAATTACCTATTACGTTATATTTTAGTAATAAGACTGTTGTTGTGAACATATCCCGGTTTGAACGGGGCCTGTTGTTATTTGTTAATAATTTTATACAATTGTTAAGTTAAATAATACGTTTTTTTATTTACTCTTTCATTTGTACCCTTTTTGATTAGGATAAAAGAATATGAGGTCACTAGAGGATGGTTCCCAGCACTATGGTGACCGCACGTGACTATAGTGCTACAGATTTCGATGTACTGTGGAGGTCGAGTGGTTAGGCGCTCTGGTGCCTAACCACTTAAAAAAAAGATTGCACACACGACGCAAACACAGGTGTCACTTCAAACAATAGACGACACTAGGCGCACTTGATTTTGGACTCAAGGGGGCGGCGGTGATAGTTCATATGTACATTAGTCTAGAGACATTCCTCAGACCTAGTTTCCTCATTATTTAATTTTAATTGATAGTAAAAATAACTAAATAAAATAGTTCGTTTCATAGCCGGATCTGATGCCCTATTTTTGAATCACTCGCGTCGCTTCAATATTAGTGTGTTTTACGCTTAAATATCAGTAATAATAGTCCCCCTAGCCGATTTCGACTACGGTGGCCAGTCACAACGACTAACCGAAAATATAATATATCAGTAAATAGTCAACGAACATCACGCTAAGGGTACAAGTAGTTACAAATTGAGTTCTCTTTTTTATCACTGCCGTGTAGATTTCAAGAGATAACCATTCGAAAATCGAACATTAATCAATGAAAATCACACGCTATATTCACGCAAGTGATAAAAAATAGGACTCTTGACGGTTCGGGAAGAAATGAAACTTATATTTTAGGGACTAACAGCCACATACTGTGGGTGTAAGGGAAAATTAAGTGATTGAGCCGAAACAAAATTTGCGTGAAAGACAAAATTTTGTTTCTACAATATTTGGTTTAGTATTGTTTTTACAGTGTTTAGTTTCTCTAGTCTAGCCTAGTAATTTGAACTTGCGTTAAATCCAGCTGATTTTTGCACACTCGTTAATGACGATGGTTCAATGAATACTGCAAGTTTATGACCTGGAGCTCCATTGTCAAAGATCGCAAAAAAAGAAAAGAAAGTTTTGATATCTTTACAGATTTTGGCTCTAATAAAAGTTGTTGTTTTTCGTAGTCCAGCCTCAAGCTAATTACAAAGAAGACCAAAGCAATAATATGATACTAAACCGTATCTGCAGACTAAATAGTTTCCAAAATAAAGCTACCACACCTTATTATTTAAAGAATGTAAAAAGGACTAAGACTACGCTTGTATAGGTACTTTGGGTAGAATTTCCCTTACAAATATGTAAGAACCAGCAAACTTTTTTAAAAAAAATACGTAGACGTTGAAAATTAGAAATGGCCAGTTTTTTTACATATTTTGAATAAGTACTTCCTTGGTCAATTGATGTCCGGTAGTAAGATGAATGAAGTGTTACCTAAAAGCTGTGCTTGTAGCAAAAAGTAAAACTGCGACGTAACTTTCTAAGGGTTTTGCTCGTTTTGGTGGCGGGATCGCTGCTCTCCGGCCAGTCACAAATGTACCATCGAAAGTGTTTTGTTTCTCTTTTTCTTGATTCCGAAGAATGAAACGTAGACTACGTCTAGTCGTAGGTCGATGAACTTTGTGTGAACAAAATTTGGTGTTTAATTATGTTTAGGATATACTTATATTGTTGAAGTAAAGGTCCAAAAACTCCCAAATTCGCAGATCACAAGGCTTAATGCTGACATCACTTCAATCCCATTTATCTGTTTTGTGGAGGTTTATATAGCTAGCGGTAGTGTGTGGGATGAAGTCGCGGAAAATACTGGTTCGCCTCAGGTGGTTATCATTCTAACTGCTATTACCCACTGTTAGGTACTAATTAGTGAGGTAAAAGATTTTTTTTCATCAGACTGATCTGAATTGAAAAAACACATAGAAATTATGCCTGCTCTAAGTAGATTGAAAACTTTCAAGAGTTTATGCGGTCACAAAAATATACTAGAATTAAATAAATACCAGACAGCAGCTAGGTGCGGTCAATCAGAGGTGAAAAACTATATCACGTAGACCTCCCGTTTACATATAATGATACTAAATTATGGAACTAAAACCACAAATAAATTTCTTGCGCCATGATTTGAAGCCACTTGGCATCAACGCATACAAAAGGTTTCAAAACTCAGGGAATACGTCACAATCTTGTCATCAAATTGCAACATATTTTTTTGCTTGGCATAGCTCCTTTATACATATTTATTACAACTCACTGGGTTATGTACTTGTCAGTTCCGTTGACTAGCAAAATTCGGGACATTTCCTTAGGACTCGGAAGTGCTGCGTCACACTGCATTTGACGAAGTTGGCGATGGCTGTGCTGTAGCTGACGGCGTGTTGTCGGTAGGCGCCGCGTCTTGTCAGCACCTAACAGTGTGAGTCTGGGGCCCTATTTTTGAATCACTCGCTTTAAGATGGCGAGTGATTTTCGTTCGACTTAGAGTCAAAAGTCATAGAAAAAAAATCGTTTTCGAACGAAAATCACTCGCCATATCCAAGCGAGTGATTCAAAAATAGGGGCCCTGGTCACCGATGTCCGATCCCATAAGGCGCTGTAATATGATCAATTTTATCGACAAATCCACTGAAATAAAACATTTTATTCCTACTATAAAAATACAGCTATTTTTTTGGTTTCTGAGTTCGGGTGGCTTCCTTGATTTGGCAATAGCTACCGATGTACCTACGCTATGTACCTACCTACTACCTACAAGAATGAAGTTTATTATTGGGATGAAATCGAATTTGATAGAGTCACATTCAAGCAATCATAACGTCTAGATTAGTTGACGTAAAGCTAATACCTAATAGTTATGGTTAAACTGTAAAGGTGCTAGCGAGTATTCTCTCCCTACATACAAATTTAATACTTACCTTTGTGTTTGGATGTGAGGCAACACTGTGTACACGTTTGTTTTTATATGAAACATGCGAATAATCTCAACGGTTTTTGTTTCTCAGTGTTAAAAGGTATTTTGTATTAATTGTGTCAATGTTAATAAGTTAGTACTTTTCTTCCTTCAATTGCAAACAACATCTTGAGAAAGGAAGTAATATGCTGTAAAACAACTCAAAAAGAGCAACATTGTCACTATTTTGTGACGCTGAATTATAGATACCTACAAAGAAATCAGAATTCAAAAAATTCAAAATTCTTTATTTGCCACTAAATAGGGTATATACAAAAAGCAGATGTTAAGAGTTGTGTTCCTTAAGCCTCTAATAACAAGATTATGTCAAATCGAAAGTATATATATAAGGTGTTTATGTTACTCCATTTATCCTATTATGTAGATAAGTAAGAGGTTCCATGTAAATAAGAGCTTTGTCTAATTAATATCTATCTTACCTTTTGAGTTTATCGTAGCTACTTAAGTACCATATTTTTGGATCACTCGCGTCAATATTACCAGTGATTTTCATTCAAAAACGAGTTAGTTAGTTAATAAAAAGTTTTGACTTTTAATTCATCTTCGAACGAAAATCACTCGTCATCTTGAAGCGAGTGATTCAAAAATAGAACTTCAGAACCGTATTGTCATCAAACAGGCGTCAACCATACGGACACACGTTTCGTAAAAAGATCAGCAACGCCGCGGCATGGGTTCGGCTACGGATAGCAGATGCCTCGTCTGATCACGTTTGCTACAACTTATGAAAGTTCTTCTTTTGAATGACTATGTTTGACAGGGTGGACAGATAGTTGACAAACATAGGACGACAACTAGCCATAAGCGCGTGACTGCATGCGCCGCTGCTCGAGAGTGGGTCCTGCGTTGATCTTGATCCGAGGTTACGCGACAAATTTACGTTAGTATATATATTCTTTGATAGATGCGAGTTGAAGAATGAAGTTTCATACAAAGATTACTAAATGCCTCGTGTTGATACGATGCTGTTCCCTTTTCGGGTGGTGAGATTTGCTTCAACCTTTATTGCCAGTTGTGATACGACCTGGAGCCCTATTTTTGAATAAGTCGCGTCAAGATGGCGAGAGATATTCAATGATTAAAGTCGAATTTTGGAATGAAAACCAATCTACACAAAAAGGATTTGAAAAATCATTGCTCAATTTTGTGAGTACTCACGTCTAGATTTTGAGTGATTTCCGTTGATTTTTTATGTGTTTTATAGGGGCCCTGAGGTTTATAGCTACGGTTTTCTGCGCTACGTCGCGTCGTAGCTTGCAAAATGACGACGTGTGGTCGTTTTTGATTTTGAGTAAACAGGATGTTTGCTAAACATGACATCGTACTACACTACATCGTACCTACATCGTCTGTATATTCTACTAATCTTTATTCAATTAACTAAATCTGTATATTTTCTTTCCATTATACAATTATTTTCGCTCTCGATATGCATTAAAAGCTTTCCCATTATTGATGCATATAATACTGTCAATGTCTGAAATAGCGTTAGGGGAAATTCCATACTTTGACTGCATTAGGTATTTATTTGATCTCTATACGTTCCTGAAAAGTTCGTCTAATACGTGTTTGTGTGACCTACACTTAGTTACTTAATAAATTGGTATAACACCTACCTAACTCATTAAATAGGTACTAATTTAGTATTATTAATATTGGTGGGGGTCAGAATGATTGGTAACTTTGTGTATATATTATGCCAAGCGACCTAAAAAGTTATCCTTTTGCCAAACTATAGCAACCTCTAAGACGCTGTCTGCTGTCCCAAAACCCCAGTTTTTCGGAGACTATCAACGAAAATAACTTTATAACTATCCTTTTTTTATTAAATCAACATTCGTTTCCTATTGTGCGAAATAAGTAGAGCTTATACCTTAAGCAAACAAATAAAAAAGCCTCTACTCACGAACGCATACCAAATGTTGCATAATATTCAGTGCGCAATCTTACTATCAACTTAGTTTTTTGGCATTACGTCGCCATTGGTTGAGGTTTATTTTTCACAGTTTGGGCAATTGCGGATCTAGGGCATGTCCAATCTCAGCAGTTGTCTATTTGGGAGCTACTCAAATGTCGCCGATGATATTATAAGTGCTTTCAAACATTATATTACGTTTGTTACGAGTTACTGGAAAACAGTGAAAGTTTAGTTCAGTCCCTTACCGCAAATGCGTTGCATGCTACATTAAACAAAATAATATACTTCAAAGCTGCAGCTCGTTATGTCACAGAAATACACAGCAACTAATAACATAATTTATTAAAACGTTCAGTTATGATCAACATTCTAATATGCACAATTCCTATTATTACCTTTGTACTATATACGTATGGTATTCTTAAAATACATAACAACAATAAATAAACTTACAAAAAGACAACAAATCAGCATACATAACTGCGCAACAAAAACTAATAGGTAAGGGTTTCTACACCGCCCGTCTTAACGCTCTGTTGTATTCCAGCCTCTCTAGAGTATGACACCGGGGTTTCCTCATCTAGTTTGTTGTCTTCGCCAGCGAAAGCTGTACCTCCTGTGGGGCCCACAAACGTGTTCGCAGTACTACCAAAGCCGTCATCAGCTCCACCAAATGAATTCGCTGTGCTACCAAAACCACCGTCATCGGCGCCTACAAAAGTGTTTGCGGTACTCCCAAATCCACCGTCCCCTTGGAAAGAACCACCAAATTCAGAATTAGGCTGAATGCTCGTTATGTCTACTTGAGCTGGCGCTGACGAGGAAAAAGGTTGCTGTTGGACATTTCCAGTGAAGGTTTCTATACCTCCGACTGCCGACGTCGGTTGTGGCACTGATGCAAAAGCAGTAACAGCTCTAGCTTGGGGTATTGAACCAAACGGATCTTGATTGGGTGCCACCCCTTGTACGAATCCATAAGTTGACGGATATGACTGCTGTAAACTGTTAACAGCGGTAAACGAATCGTCGTCATCTTCATCAGCCTCTGTCACTTCGTATCCGTGACCTCTTTTCGCGGGAACCCCGGGAAGTGCTCCAGGTAAGCTGTCATATACGTTCACTTGTTGTACTGTATGCGATACCCCGTGCACACGTGGTGATGGGATGCCTCCTCCAAAAGCGGGTGCCGTGTGTCCTCCATACGCTGGCACCGATGGACTGAAAGACGCGAAGTCTTCTTCGAATGTGGTAGCCGGAGGGTCGTAATTATAAGAGGGTGTGTCGAAGTTGTGATGTGGTATAGGACTATCGTGGTGATGATGGCCGTGGTGATGCCCGTGATGCCCGTGGTGATGACCATGGTGGTGTCCATGGTGCCCGTGATGTCCATGGTGTCCGTGATGGCCATGGTGCCCGTGATGACCATGGTGCTTATGATGCTTCCCCTTCGAAACAGTCGTAATATGTACTTTTGTGTGATGCTTGTGGTGGTGATGACCATGAGGGATATGCGGTTTCGGATGATGGTGGTGGTGATGGTGATGATGATGCTCCTTCTTCGGCTTGTGGTGGTGGTGATGTATCGTTATCACCTTTGTGTGATGATCGTGGTGGATAAACTCTGGCATGTGCAGTTTGACGTGATCGCTGGAATAAAATTAAAGAGCATTAGTTGAGTTTGTAAAAATCGAATCTTTAATACGTGTGTCATGTGATGCGTGGTTACATTGTATGAGTCAATCGCTAACGCATAGAATAGAATTAGAAGATGAACTTTTGCATTAGGTACATGGAAAGTAGATAATTATTGTTTGAATATAATATTAATCAATTTCTACAGTCAGATAGTGTATAGCACTTTTCCCACAAAATGTTTAACTAATGAAATGCATGTGTCAGAGTCAACGACCTCTCTGTTACACATATTAATTCTATGATTAGAGCACAAAAATATTTATTCAATTAATGAGGTGAAATTATTATGCCATGATGTGCAAATAAAAGTGTAGTCCAAATGATATGTAGGTAAACGCAAAGCCTGTAAAAATTGACCTAATAATTATAGCTACACTTTAATATAAATTCGAAAACAAATACAAAATGTTGAGGTTCTTACAAAACTTAGCTTGCATAATTGTATTTAGTGATACAAATACATGTGATGAAGATTTGAAGAATGCGTACAAAATTTTCTTAAGTGTTCGCAAAGCTCAATTCGCTTAATTTGGCAACTTAAGATAACAAGGGCTCAGATGCACAATCTTATTTTCACTAATAACGAACGTCAAATTGCCTTCAAACACCATTTAAATGAACACGAAACATGAGTGATGTGATGATGATCAGAGTCGTTATTAAGTAAGAATAAGATGGTGCACAAGAGTTTAAAAAGTGTGTGTATCCTTACTGATGTTTCCCGCCGCCATGGCCGCCCGTATCTCCATCCTCAATCAGGAACACAACCAGCACAGTCAGATACTTTATTAAATCCATCCTCAAAATTGTCCTCCACAATAATCACAAAGTCAAGAAGAACTGCTCAGTTCTATGCGTCTAGAACCAACACTAAGCCTTCCAACGTTTGTTTACATCACAATCTTCAAGTACTTTCTTCTCCTCCTTGTTGTATTTGTGCCAAGGAACAGACATCACTGGCGCAGACACTGCACGGCTGCCGCACCACACCGGATTGAATAGCGCAACATCGTGAGATGACCATTTATCCAATTTCACTTAAATAAACCCGTAATATCAGCAAAAAGACAACAAATTGCCATTGTCAGTGGAGCATGCCAAAAGGCGGGCCCAAGCGACAAGCACGCGATTGTCGCTCTTAAACCGACCGATTAGAGTTCCGAGCGCGGACAAGGAAGTGCGGCGTTACATTTTTTTTGTGGTCACTGTGTGAAATAACTATTTCGCTGCCATTCCAAAACAGGCACTATGTGACAGGATGCCGCAATCGGGTCGCACACAGCTGTCGGACACTCGAACTACCATTCATGTTTACAGTTGAACCGGCGTGTTACAATAAAAAGGTCGAGTGTTTCGGTAACATTTGAGTAATTATTAGGCCTTAGATTTATAAGTGGAACACCGAACGTTTCCAATAATCAAACCCCAATAAAAAGTAAACAAAAACTTTCTATTGACGTTAAAGACTTTTCGAATTGGTCCTTATTCATCGAAGGATAAGGCTGTACACTGCAGCAAATGCTACGGCTTCTCGATCGATGAGCCTCTCGATGGCGTCTAATAAATAAAGCTTGTAGGCGTCAGAATGCGACCGTAAATATTTTAAAGTGTAAACGCGCCCCATTAAAATTTAATTATCCATTCCATTCCGATTTATTGATTTCCCTCGGGAAAGATTCTCTCGAATGCTTTAACTATACCTATTATTTATGTCGAACGCGAGAGCCTACCTGTGATACCTCATTGGTTTGAAATATTGCTTTATTTGTAGTAACAAATGATTCTGAATGTTAGGCGATGCTTATTTTATTACAGCGTATTATCAAAAATCTTAACAATCAATGTTTCCTATCACAGCGTGGCAAAGATTGTATCATGTAAAGTTGTAACAAATTTCTAGGAAATAATCAGTGGTGAGTGAGTGATACACAAGTCTTTTTTTCTATCAATCGATTTGTTTTATTTGTAAACATTTGGGAGAGTTGTAAAGGAACACTTTTCAGAATAAAAGCTTTGATTTTATATCGTAACTTTAATTAAAATTAACAGACTGATCCTCGTTTTTGGTCAGACAGTGTTGATCATGCGAATTGTATCATGTTATTACTTTTTAATTAATACAAGCTGTTGTGTAGAACAGTTGCCAGAGGTGAGTATTGTCATTCGTACTCACAATTTCTACTACAAAGTCATCATAGTTATCATGAATGAAAACAATCCACAGTATTGTTAGTATTGAACAGAAGAAAAAATCTTCTTTTTATTTTGTCCACGAAGGTTAGCAGATTAATTAGTATGGAGAATAAATTATAATGTACGAACAGGATGCTAACTCTATGGTCTCCTAAAAAAACGAGTAGTTTAAGGAAGTATTGAATTGTACACTCACCTCCATGCAGCTGTCCAAAATGACATCCTGTAATGTAAATTATTCGCTAGAGCTTGATTATTGTAACTCCGCGTAACTCCAACACTGACTGAACAAATTACAATGTGATATCAATTTTATTAAGCGTTCTCAAATACTAGTCAATAAACTAATTTGAAATCACATTAGCCTTTCATTGTAGGATTTTAACAAAAAGCTAACAGAACCCTCGTTTTGAAATGAACCTCCAAAGTTAAATTTTTTTTAAACCTCCAAATTTGAAAAGCCTGCTATCAAATCTTATGAATGAAAACAATCCACAGTATTGTTAGTATTGAACAGAAAAAAAATTGCACGTTTAACATACAGGTTGTCCCGTAAAGGACTAAAACTGGTGCCAGATTTTACATTGACCTTTCAGATATGAGTTGTTATTATGAAAAAGACATTATATCACCAAACATGTCAATTTAATTGAAGACAATATGTACATCTAATAAAAAATTGAGCTATCTCTAGTTAGTCTGGAATACTCTTTCTGGGACACCCTGTGTGACAAGTACATATATATTGTGTGCTTAATGTTATTTTAAGAAATAAGCTTAATATCTGAGTTAATAAATTAAATGATAAATATAACAAATATAAAAGAAACTCTTCTAGATATAAAACAGAGGTATTAAGTACAATATTATTTGATTCAATCAAGATTAAAATTATCATGTCTTCTTTTGGACAAGCCCCATGCATTTAGTAGGGACGTAAAAGATATCACAAATAAAATGCAAATTGACTTGAAAATAATAAAAAACATAAATGTTACAGCTACTTCTCATGAACGAAAAGTAAGTTTTCCGATACTTCATATTTTAAAATATTTAATTAATAACAAATTAGCTTAAAATACTTGTGCGCGTACTTTTAAAGGCAATTACACACGTCGAGACAAAAGCATAGACCACCATTCTAAATAAATCATCTGTGGTGTGGAAACTGGTAGAATAATAAATTAATTGTGTTTGAGATACATCGCATAATTACTAACTTTTGTACAATGTTAGTGAGGCTCTCTTATCCGATAGTTTTACTAGCGATGATAACGGTATTGTGATGGTACCGAATAATTCAATATTAACTTTAACTTAAAAGCAGATAAACCTCATTTTTCAATCAACTTTTTTTAAGTTCGGGACTTCATTCGTACGCATTATGGCTTTCTCTTACTGCATCTAACTTCATTGATTAAAGCTCTTGATACCTGTAAGAAATAATATAACTGAATTTATCACCATAATTTGCAACAAAGTAAAAGTTGAAAACCGTAAATTAGAATGTTCGAAAGATTTAATATTACTCTCTCATTAGTATTTTAAGAGTTGATGTATAACGAAAGTATTTTTGAAGTTAGTTTACTGTTATCAATAAGTAATATTTATGCTGAGTATTTTTTTGTTTGTTGTGTAAAAAGAAATACTACATAAATTATGAACTAAAAGTCACCAAACATCACAAATTCGTCAAAATCTAATTTAACTAAATGACTCTGGCTAAACGTTGCGTTCATTGACTTTAGCTAGATGACGTTCAGCCATTTAAATTTGATGCCGGCGCTTAATGAACTGACTAGGCATCCAGTTTTACTGTTTGATTTAACCAGATAATTACGACCAATCCATAAATTGCATGGACTGTTATAACTTTTGAGTTTTGAAAGAATTAAACAAAATCCCCAACACTGACCTAAGTGCGTCTATAAAGCGGGATCACATGTCGGTTGGGCATGACGGGCAGTTCTCGAGGAATATCCGGCAAGTCCAGAGGCACATCCAAGGGTACATCAGGGAGGAACTCGGGGATGCCAATGCCTGGTACCGGCTGACTGTGCTGTCCAGCTGGCGGCTCCTCATGGATGTGCATGTGATGGAAATGCTCGTGTTCATCAGAAGGTGAGAGCCCGTGGTCCACGTGGTCGTGGTGCGTGTGGTGGTGATGGATCGTTTTGTAGACCGTGTGCGTGTGTTTTATCTTCTTCACTTTGTAGGGTACGTGGATCACAACCTTTTTTGTGCGGCTGCAAATGATGGTGATTGGTTAGTATTTCGAATAGATAGAGTGACGTTATAACAGTTAATGGATGCTCAAACATTGCGTTACTAAGGGCCGATTTTTTTAACGTCAGATAAAACTTATTCGACTGAATAAGTATAAAACGACCAACTTTAAAATAACATTTACATAAACGATTGCTGACATATAGGTGACGTTTTTAAATTAACCATATTATATTTTTTTCGACGAATATTTCTTATGATTGAAAAATCAGGCCTGCGACCAATTCGCTAATACGTATTTTATTCGAACTTCATAATATGTGCTATTTTCTATCTTATTGATATTTTTGCTCAAGATAAGGGATGTTCATACGCATTTTAAAATCCATCCCAAAATATGAAATTTAAGATAAAATAATAAATAACTATAACTAGGGACACAGATTCTTTAATGGCATGTAAAGCCTTAGTTGACCGATCCATATTTTTATCAACGGGAATTAAAGTGACGAAAAATTTATCCCATTTGATTTTTGACCAGATTTAGTCAAGCATAGCATGACATAACATTTGTTTACACGGTGACAGTAGTCGGACGTTAGTTCCGGCACAGGGCCGCACTTAAGGCGGAGCGGACGCGGGGCAGATGCGCTTGAGCAGTTGCGCTCGTTTCCGCTACACAGACGAACTCTTCCGAGAAACCCCTTACTGTAAGCTGCATGGCTTTTGTTTGCCCTGCACCCGCTGCATGGGTTGGCTCGTCGCGTCGCACGCGGTTTAGGTAGATATATAGTTATATAAACGATCGCGAGATATCGATATAACTGACAGATGCTACCTTTCCGAAACTGTCAAACTTGTATAAAAAACGGCAGCCATAATGCAGCCATTACGCACTGGAGACAAATTGTCTACGACCTCGCGTTATAGATATATTAAAAGACTGAGATGAATTATCTAGGTAGACGCGGTAAAACGCGCGACAAACGAGTTTATCGATGTACCATGCAGTGGGTGCTGCTTAATTCATTTGTATAGCTAGCAAGATAAACTACAAAAATAACTAGTAACTGGCAGTATGAAAGCAGGACAGCTCTATTAATTCATTGTGAGAGGGAAACGCCTGCGCATTTTTAGTCACTTTCTCGCGTAATAATTCCGAAGGATTTTATCAATCATCAGTCAACCAAAAGAACTCTACATATACGCGAGTACTAACCAAATTGAGTTATTTATCTAAATCACTATCGTGTGGATTACTCAACTAACTTTAATTCGTAAATCGAAGCATAATCAAAGAAAATTACGCAACATAATGACGTGTGTGAAAAAAAGGGCACCTGGAGCCCTATTTTTGAATCACTCACGTCAATATTAAGAGTGATTTTCAATCCAAAACGAGTTATTTCCTTTGACTTTTAATCCATCTTCGAACGAAAATTACTCGCCATCTTGAAGCGAGTGATTCAAAAATAGAGCTCCTGATGTTAAACTACATACCTGGATTAGTACTGTATTTTGAACTTGAATCTAACTTACCATTCAGCAATAACCAACAAAAGAAGAGATGCCAGGCAGAATAAAAGCTGAAAAAAAAACAACGCGAATTAACCGTCATTTATTTGGAAGAATGTACCACGTACAGTTTACAGCCATACCTAGAGACCTTCATTCATAATTATATTGGTTACTTAAGAAAATTTATGGTATTAGGCGTAACTTTGCTTTAAATTTCCACTAAGCGACGCTGAACCAAACCGAACGTGGCAAAATCTCTTAGCGTCGATAGGCGAAATTTAAACCTAAATACTAAAAAGAAAACTTAAGGATAGTTTGTGACACTTATGTTTTTATACTTTAGGACGATTTTAATGACGTTTTCGAGTGATTAATTGAAATAGTTACAAAGCTCCCAATGATATGATAATCTACCAGCGTGTCAGTAAGATAGGACGTAATGCGTATATTGATTCACCTTGGGTATCGTTATTTTAAATATTCAGTAAATACAATTTACTATTCGATATTGCAATATATTTGTATTAAATTTGATGAATTTTAAATTCGCTTATTTTATTTATTAAACTTGCCACAAGGAAATGGTTTCGTTTTTGAATAGGGTAGTCTTTTTTTTATTGTTGCATGTCTTAGTTTTAATTTTTTCTTACTGCAACTACTAAAAAAATAATAATTAATAAATGACGTAATGTTAAAAAAAAAAAAGAATGTCGTTATTTAGAACTTGCTCTAAACTACCGCTTTCTATGAGTTATCCAAAGAACTTTGGAAGACGATAGAAGTGGCAAGCGTGCCTATAACGTACAGTTTTTGAGGTCGAATTGTGACAAACGTTGATGATGTACAAATATTGTAATTGTATGTTGAATTAAGTATGTTTGAAATTAAAAGTAAGTTATTAATTTAAAAAAAACTAATTATGATACCATACCCGGTTTGTCAGCAAATATATAAAGTTCTATGCAAAAGATAAGTACAAAATGCAAACCCTACAGCAAAGGTCCATTTCTGCAAAAGTAATAACAGTCGCTCAGGAAAAAATATTTCAAGATTACAAACATGTCATTATAAAGGTTTAATTTCAACGGGTGAAGTATTTTTTTAAGAATTATAAAGATGACATTATACAAATTATGCCTGTATATATTATTGTAGTTAAATAGGGTACTAGAATAAAAATCTTTTGCCTATGTTGTCACCATTAATTTATAGAATGAACATCACTCTAATTGAATGCAAGTGTAGAAAGAGTACCTATTAATAAAAAGAAGACATTTCGTAATACAAGTATCATTAACGAATCGCTTGAATGCCCATTGCTTAATCTATAAGCTTAATTAACTATGCAATAAAACAGCGGAAACGACGTTATAGTATTAGATATTAAATGGTTACACTCAAAATTGTATAAGTATACGAATTAATTATTTCCCTATTATTGCATTGCCTTTGTGCGTCATTAATTCATTATATTACACGACGATAGCACGCAGAGAAAATTCGAGATGCATGTTTACGGCTTTTTGTTTATAATTCAATATTTTGTAATAATTACAATTAATTACATAAATTAACATGCTAATGACATGTGTATTAAAGCTTATTTACATATAAAAGGTATAAGTAAAAAAGTGATCGATACAAAATCATTAAAACTATAATCGCAAATTCACATGTTGAACAAAAGACTCACCACGGCTCGACAATCCATAATCTTGTATATCTATTGTTGTGGAACAATGTATTGGAAAGCACAATGCATACGTTTGTGGTTCGGCAAAAAGTCCGTGGGAACAAACTCGAGTGCAGCGGAAAATGCGCTTTTCACTGCAGCGTGATGCACCTCACTACGGCAGAACGACAATGAAAACTGGCTCCTCTGCCAATACTTATATATAGCCCATACACACGCGAATATCCAGACATATTAAAAAACACAAGCGCATCTGCCCTGCTCATTCATACGGGTAATCGATGTTAACCATATTATCTCTTTTCTTTTAAGAGGGGTAGAATTTTTCTAGATGGTAATAGATTATTCCTGGGGGAGAATGATATTTTTAGCCGACTTTCAAAATGAGGTTATCAATCGACATGTTTGGATGTGATATCATTATATCATATCATCAGCATGTGATCATTGAAATTAGAAAATATTTTAGTATGTTGATCTGTTAAGGCTTACAGCAAATTTCGTAAGTA